>JALXJV020000012.1:36135472-36296243 GCA_024633595.2 Lepomis macrochirus
TTTTCAAACAGCTTTGTATTACAATGTCTGAAGTATATGCAAATGAACATGTTTAACCTCCCTACATGTTGCCTACACCCAGCGCTCCTGGTTTACTCACCAGCAGAAGTCTGCTGGGGCTGTTTTTCAAACTACAGATTCCCCATTCTACCAGTATAGCTTGGGCGATTGATTGAATGATTGACGTAATCCATCCATTTATCCATCCATCCATCGTCAACCGCTTATCCCGCGTACAGGCTGGAGCCAATCCCAGCCAACGAAAGGTGGGGTAGGGGACAGTGGGGCAAAAGCTACCACATATTGGTTTTGACTAAATCAAAAAATATTTGAGTTTATTAATCACATTTTTATGCAAGCAACGCAAACATCTCTGCTATGAATGAACACTTGAAGTTTGTTTCTAGGACCTACTGTGCTTGTACAATTGCGCTGAATGTCGAAAGAGTAAAATGTTACAACTTACCCCATGGGTGGGGTATATCCACACATCCATCTAACCTTCAACCAATTATCCGTCCATCTTGAGTCTATAAATAGATGGATTGATATTTGTAGATATTATCTCTTTCCATCCATGATAATATAAGGAAGGAGAGATGCCTTTCCATCTAAATCATGGTCTATCATGGATTTTTATTCAAATTGATGGACCAATGGATAAATGGTTTGTATCCACGCATCATATATATATATAAATACTTGTAACACAGTGTTACAACTAACCCGGCTCTGGTGTGTTTGTCTTTAAGCCTCATTGACAGTTACCAGTAGTTGGTGAAGTGTTTCAAAGCTGAAGTAGACGTGAAGCAGTACAAACACATGAGGCAAAAGTATCTCGCAACACTTTGTCAAGACGCACCGCAAATCCTGTATACATTTTGTCTCCACTCAAGCGCAGCACATTATCAGCACAAGGACACGTAATATTTCTTCATCGCCTTGTAAATGTATGCCATGTAAAAATAATTTCTTTCCTGCTGCTGTCATGGAAACGTACCGTTATGCGTGTCATCTAGCATTCCGCCATTTCATATTTTCGGCCACGTAGGAGCGAGAAATCAGCTGAAAGTAACATTCCAGACAATCTTTGACTGTCTGTACAGTCTTTGAATTGTTTCAGTAGTTGTTAGATTAATTGACTTATCCAAATAAATATAATAATAATAATAATAATAATAATAATAATAATAATTAGATTAATCAATGTGAAAAATAATCGTTATAGTAGCTGAAAGTCCCAAGGTCAAAATGGAAGACACCTACTAAGGTAGTTGAGAATGAGTTGAGAAAGATCCTGTCGGACTTCAACATCCAGACTGACAAACTGGTGATGGCTAACCAACCAGACATTGTGTTGATCAACAAACAGCAGAAGAAGGCAGCAGTGATAGATGTAGCCAAGGGCGTAAATCTCATCTAACCATGTTGGGGTTACAATAAACATAAAATTTCTCAAGCTAAATGTTTGAAGGGGACACAAATAATCCAGCCAAAATTGTACTTGTATGGGATACATGTATACAGAGGAAAGCCTTACTACTATTATTAGTGTAGCATGGAGACCGTGATGTTACCAAATTGCCATAACTTTTTTTCCCCAAGTGGCTTAATTAGCAGAGTTTCAGGAGTGGACCACACATCAACCACGTCATGGCCTGCATTTCCATAAATACCCACTCGTCCTAACTCCTCCCCTTCGCTCTCGTTCCTTATCGTAGCTTTGAACGTCTCTTCGACAACCGCAAGTCTCGTACATCATCTGTTTTGATCATCAATAAATCATTTAATCATACCTGTTGATTGTGTGGTCCTTGCTAGTGAAATAGTGTTTTTAGGTTCCGTCTGGGACAGAGGACGTCTCTTAGATATTCAACTGCAGCTGATCTACCACTTATCATACTGAGCAAAACACAATATAATGATCTACAATATTAGTCTAACATCAGTAAGAGATGCACCGCTTGCATTTTTCCTGGCTGATTCCAATTAATGATTATTTTAGGTCTGACCTGATTCTTTCTTTTTAAAATTATAACTGACAGCATACACAAACAACTTTGTAACTTTTCTTGGTAATTATTATTAGGATCCCCATCAGCACCAGCATAAACATTGGATATTCTCACTGGGATCTATTAAATTGTATGATCATAATCAAACACTATTTTAAATCTACTTAAATCTCCACCTTATTTTAGTGTTTACCCACAAACATCAGTAATCTGCTCACTTTGCTTGTCACTTGAGACACATATGCAAACACCTGTGTGTCTCTGTGTCTCTCTCTCTCTCTCTGCCTGTATCTATCTGCTCTGACTTTATTTGTCAGCAGTTTATCAAAAGACAACTGGTATTTTCCCCAACGATACCGTTTTCACAGCAGCAAATGAACCATGTTTGGAGGAGGCTTGTTAATAATTACCAATAGAGCCACCGTGGTATGAATGACAGCTGGGTTCACTGTTGCTCTGCCTGCTCCAATGCTTTAAAACAGTGTTTCTCAACGGGGGGCGTTCCAAGGGCGATGGGGGGCGCTGGAAGCAATATTTTAGAAAGGGGGGCGCTGAGCTGCTTTTGGGGGGCGTTTTTTGGATGGAAATTCTAAGGTGAGTTTACACTTAAGATTCACAACAATAAGAGTTTAAACTTTGAACTACTTGCAAAAAATTGTGGTCTGCAACATTAAAACCTGCCAGTTTAGTCCACTGCGACTGACAAAACTGTGCATTTTTTCTCGACCCTCCTCGCGCGCTGTGAGTTGCAGACAGTTTGTGCCAAAGCGGACATATACAGTATTTTCAGTCGGCTATAAAATGTAACGTTAAAAAATGAAGCCCTGTCTTGCTCTGTTGGGGACTGTTAGCAGCACTTTATCAGAGGTGCTAAAGTTAAGGTGTGTGGAATTATTTGTGAGCTTTCTGTGTGATTGCAGGTGTTGTCGGTTAGTTTCGTTCTCATTCAGTTTTGTCTGTCAGACGGAGAGGGGGTACTTTGAGCGAATCAGTGACATAATGCAGTATAGGCCGTGTAGTAAAATATTATGAATTCTTACTTATGAAAGTAGGCTAATGACGTTAGTCTCCTAAAACATATTTTTTTCTTTACATGTCAGAGAACACAGATCTGTGGCAGAGATTCTGAATGTGCAGAAAGGTTTGAACATGAGCAGATAAGTTAAGTGTTTGCCATACATACATCGCGGCCCGCCACAATATCAACACTGACCTCAACATATTGAGTTTTGTTTTTTTACCAGGTCTATTTAAAATTGTATTTGACTGCAGAGCTACAGGCAGCGCAAATTCGCGGAGCACATCCTCTCGCTCGTCCCTCTGTCTCTCTCACCTGTCCCTTGATCTATCGCTCTCTCTCCCTCGTGAACACAGGTGCACAACGCAGCCAATTTCGGAGACACAGCTAATAGAAGTTATTGGCAAGGATGTAAGGGGCCTAGCTAACAAGGAGAGCTAAGTTAATGTTAAAATACAGCTGGGTTTTCGAGGCTAGCATGCTGTACAGCTGCACCACAGTTACACTGTCATTCTGTGGGAAACACTGACAGGAGCTAAAGTCCGGTCAATTACTGAATGAAAACAGATTCAATTATCACTGAGATGAAAAAGGACCATAAACACATTTTAACAGTTACTTCCCCAAAAAAAAGGAGGTAAGACTTAATCATGTGTATTGACTCAGCAGGGATGATAAATAAGTTGATCTACAGGAGAAAAATATTTAAAAGCAAGAAAAATGCCTGAGAGGCTCACTACAATGTATTCTATTATAATTATATATTTTGAATTGTCACCTGAATTTTCAGACATTTCCACCCTAAATTGGTGCAGAAAAGGCAGAAATTAGGGGAGATAACTTCACCAGAATGCAGGAAATTAAGTGTTTAATGCTCAAAATCTTCTGCGGGAGGACCCCCATACCCCCCACTTATTAAGTGCCCCATCCACGAAAAACGGTAAACAGTATTTTGCTTCATACACAGTTTCTGGGAGGAACATTCACTTATTAGTTAAATATAATTACTTTTCACATGGCTTTTGTTACCCTTTCCATGTTTTTAAAAATAATAGTAACAATAAAAAAATCGATATATATTCAGGGCAAATAGTCAACATCGTTTTTGATGGGGGGCGGTAAGGAATCTGGATAGTGGATAGGGGGGCGCTGGCCCAAAAAAGGTTGAGAACCACTGCTTTAAAATATCCACCGTGTCTTCTAACTTAACATAACAACGTGGCTCTTTCTGTGTGTTTCTCTGCAGATTTAAATAGTAAGAGTCATGTCTTCTTCACTCCAGTGAAGAACTTTCACAACTAAGACATGTTAGCGTGTGTGTGGCTGTGACAATAGCCAGTTACTGTCTTTGTTGCTGTGCGCATGACGTGAAACACAGCGCGTGTAACGTTCAATGTGATTGGCAGAAAATGACATATTTGACACCACTCAGCCCCAGTCAGTGCCGATTAAGCTGTAAAACAGCCTATTCAATCGATTGGCCCATCTCTAGCTGTAGTGAGTGACTTATATCCTACCAGCTATTAGAAAAGCTACCAAACAAGCTAGGTAATGTTTCATGATGAGGATGGTGATGGTGATGGTGATGGCGCAATAGCTAAGACCCATGACTTAAAGTCAACCCAACTACTCAACCCGTAGTTGCTCCTGAGGTGTGCAACCTCTGATATATTAGCTGATAAAAGCATCAGTTAAATGAGTAAAGGTACAATAGACAACATAGTGGACACACAACGGTTCTTAATTTGTTGTCATGATTTCTTTAGAAAATCAGTACATCTGATGTTCTAATTGAATAAAATAGCAATGCCAGCCTTACTGGAGTTTCACAACTATTGAAGCAGTTCAAACTTTCTCTCCCTCCAGAGAGTTATGTGTGTCGTTGAAGGGGGGAAAGGAGACAGTGGACCAAACCACTGTGAGGCAAGGGAGGGGAGACGCAAAATGCTTCTAAACTTTAAACACACTTTTATTACCCCATTAAAACTTACATAGTTATTTTAAATAAATAGTTATATTATTATATGATTTTTTGGAGAGGGTGCAACCTTTGGATGAGGAGGTCCTGACCAACCCGTCCCCCCTGCGATTTCCACCTATGGATTTAGCAAACCCAAGCGACAGCAACATCAAGAAGAAGGAACAGAAGCTCGAAAAAATACCAAGAGCTGAAAGAGGAGCTAGAAAATATGTCGAGAGTAAAAGAAACAGTGGTAATCAGAGCACTCAAGACCGTGGCCCAGCAGCAGATTTCAGGTACAACATCAGAAGTCTCTGTCCAGAAGAGTGCAGTCCTAGGAATAGCAATACTGCGCCAAACCCTCAAACTCCCAGGCCACTGGTAGAGGACCTGAGCTTGAGGATGACACATACCAACTTGACAACTACCTGCCTTCCTCATCAAAAACAGTCCTAATTCTATTGCTAGTGTCAGGACTCTTTGAGCAGATTTTAGTATGTTTTTAATGTTGCAGTTGTTACTGTTAAAAAATAGGTAGTGTAGCTAGAATTTACCCATATTATATGTTTCCCTTGCTGACTAAATTATCAGTGCTCCTTCTTTCTTCTAGTGAACTTCTTTTTCTACTTTGATTACTGGCAGCTTAACCTTTTTTGATGGATGAAAAATATGTTTTCTTTATTATTTATGTACTGAACATTATTCTACTGATACGGCAATAATGTGTACTTTGGATGCTTGATAGATTCTAGTGTCATCGTTTCAGTTTTTATGTATTTTATAATATATATAATTTTTAACAGATGTTCTCTGCACCCTCACTGTTCTTCTGTTTGGAAAACAGAATCTCACCAACTGCATTTGGATTATGCCATTAAATATGTATTCTATGCAGAAGATAAAGGCCTCATGTTAGCTTAGCGAGAGCTCTAGTCCCAACCTCCAGCCGTCCTACCTATTGGAGACATCTCAGGGACACTGGCACTGTAGGGATCATCAGGGAACCGTGGCTCATTGTCATTGATGTCCTGTACCTTGATGATGAACTCAGACTCTGGCTCTAGAGGGAGGCCTGTGTGGAGGTCAAAAGCCTGGGCCTTCAGTGTGTAGTAGGACTTTTCCTCCCTGTAAAAGTATTACATACACATAAAATGCACTAATGTTAATATGTCTAATCAACAGAGACTACAGTAGGATTATATAGTCAGGCTTTAAAATATCTGTTACACAGTATTTTTTCCTACTCTTCCTCACCCTCATCTTCTGACTCTGTTTTTCTCTGTGGCTGTTTATTACACTGGTTATGATATGTATGACATAAAATTTCATGAAAAATGACATTTGTCTGTAAGCAGAGCACAGGCAAAAGTAAGTTTGACATTGTTATATTATCACAGAGGAAAAGAAAAGGTTGAATGCATGGTTTAACAGGGCTTGTCACTCTAAAACAGGAAACTATGGTTCATGCAGCAGTTAACATTGCTGTTTTATTTTACCCAAATTTAATTATGCACCCTCAACCAACCACACCTCCCAAAAAAAAGAAAGGATCTTACATTACGGTGGTAACACAAATGTCTAAATAGTATTAGCCTCTCTGTTTGTTATCTTCTGCAAATATTGAATGAAAGGTTGCTAGATGCCATCAAATAAGGACCCCTGATGTTTGAAGGGGCACCACCCCATTCTCGGGAAAAGGAAATTAAATAAAAATGCAATCAAATTAATCTAATCAATTAGTCTTATACCTTATATTGTCTGCTGTTCTGTTCAGTCCTGGTTGGATTATTGTAGCGTAGTGTTCTGTCTTGTGTTGTGTCATGTTGTGTTGTGTCATCTCCTGCTTGCACCCTGCCTGCTTATGTGGATATTTGGATTCTCTCGGATTAAGCTTTTGTTGAATAACTCTTTGTGTTTGGTTCTCCATGCCTGCACATAAGCCTGTGTTCCTCAGCTCAAAGTAAAATCTCACCAGCTGCATTTGCGTACTCCGTATGTTGCATTTGGGCCCACTGTCTATCAGCCTGTGTCACGACTACACCCCAATTTTAACTACACATCACATTACCACGCACCTTATCTTCACCTCACCATACTACACTTCGCAAAATATCACATGCATCCAACACAATACTATACATTTATGCAGACAGGCGGGGGGTTGATGGTGGGGAGAATCTCACTGGCCCATTTTCCTGCCTCTGGAGCCTAGGGCTTTGCTCATGTCTGAGGCAGGTAGTGTGTCCTTATTCCTGGGATCCGTAGCTCTCTCTCGTGAAGTTGTAACAAGTGTAGTTTATTTGTGGACATGGAGGCGAGGCTCAGTGATTTAGAAGTCTGGCTCCGCACCTTGGTAGATCAGTCTTTGGCTACTGTAGGCAGCCAGTCCCCGGTAGTCGGTGCGGAACGGCCTGAGTTAGCCTCTGGTAGCCCTCCCCCTGCATCTCCTGAGCAGCCAGGAAAGGGTGGCTGGGTGACTGTCCGAAGGAGGAATAGTCGTAAGCATTCAAAGCCCACGGGCCATCACCAACTTCTTCACGTTTCAAACAGATTTTCCCCACTCAACGACACACCTGCTGAGAAACCAACTCTGATCATTGGCAGCTCCATTTTGAGAAACGTGAAGCAAGCGAAGCCAGCAACCATAGTTAAGTGCATCCCTGGGGCCAGAGCGGGCGACATTGAAATGTGAAGTTAGCATCTTATTTGAAACTGCTGGCTAAAGGTAAACGTAAATACAGTAAGATTGTTATTTACGTAGGTGGTAATGACTCCCGGTTACACCAATCGGAGGTAAATAAAGATTAATGTTGGGTCGGTGTGTACATACGCAAAAACAATGTCAGACACTGTAGTTTTCTCTGGACCTCTGCCCAATCAGACCAGTGATGACATGTATAGCCGCATGTCGTCATTCAGCCGGTGGTTGTCGAGGTGGTGTCCAGCATGTGGGCTTTGTAGATCATTGGCAAACTGTCTGGGGAAGACCTGGTCTGATTCGGAGAGTCGGCATCCATCCCACTTAGGAAAGAGCAGCTCTCATTTCTAGAAATCTGGCCAACTTTATTAGCGGACCAAATCATGACAATCCAGAGTTGAGACCAGGAGGCAGAGTCACAGTCTAACACACTTCTCTGCTCCTCCTTTCCAGGAGTTACTTAGTGAAAACTCTATAGTGACGGTGTCTGTCCCCCGACCACTGAAATTATGTAAATCAAAGGTAAACAAAAGAGGAGCTGTATGATGTGTAAATGATGTGGGCAGAAAGTTCTATACAAGATGTCTGTCTGATAAATTTAAGGATGCGATTCCATCAGCTCTAAATTCATTATCAGGTCACAAAGTAACAGAGGGCTCTTATGCTAATTTCAGTCCCTCCAAAGTCGATCATCTTGTTGTTGTGTTGTTGCTGCAAACAACACTTGACTCTGTTGCCCAAAGACGGTTAGCTCCATGGTATAATATTGAAACTCAAATTAAAGCAAATATCACAGAAACTTGAGAGGAATTGCCGTTCCACCAAACTGGAAAATTCTCATTTATATCTATCAATCAAGCCAGATGAAACTCTTCAATTAGCCAAGCTTCAAATGTGCCTACAGGATGTTAAAACCTGGATGACCTGTAATTTTCTAATGTTAAACTCAGATAAAACTGAAGGTATTGTCTTGGGTCCTAAGCACCTCCGTGACACGTTATCTAGGCAAGGCAAGTTTATTTGTATAGCACATTTCAACAACAAGGCAATTCAAAGTGCTTTACATAAAACATAAAAGCAACAGGGAAATATAATCAAAACGTTTTAAAGCAACATAAAATATAATAAAAGTTACAGTGTTAACAGGCTAAGGTGTTGAGCAAATAATTGAGTCACAATCATTCTGAAAAGAGAACAAACAGAGAAGGACACTTAATCTACTCTCTCTAGCTAGTCTGTACTCGGGTCCACAGCAATCTTTGGGTCCACTTAAACTCCAAAAACCCTGGGACACTACAGAGAAACCAGGACATGTCTGTCAGGAGGCCACTTTGATCTAGTTATACTCTGGACCCACATTTACAGGTGGACAGAGGTTCCTGCAAATCACTCCGGCGTGAGATTTAAGACCACTTCCTTCACTCTGTTCAATCTCACTCCCAAAATGTCTTAACCCAGCTACCTACTCATTTCTCACCGTGTAAATATTTAATTAAAAGCAATGCTAAAAAGCTAAAAACAAAGAAAAAGAAAACAGGACAGTAAAAGTTACAGTACAGTGTTAAGTTATCAATAAAAAGAAAATTCTTAAATATTTAATTAAAAGCAATGGTAAAAAAAAAAGTTCTTCAGTCTTTATTTAAAAGAACTGACTGTTTCAGCAGACTTGCAGTTATCTGGGAGTTTGTTCCAAATATACAGCGCATAATAACTGAACGCTGCTTCTCCTTGTTTGGTTTTGACTCTGGGGACAGAAAGCAGACCTGCCCCAGACGACCTGAGAGGTCTGGATGGTTCATAACGAAGCAGAAGATCAGAAATGTATTTTGGCCCTAAACCATTTAGTGCTTTGTAAACTATCAGCAGGATTTTGAAATCAATTCTTTGACATACAGGAAGCCAACGTAAAGACTTCAGAACTGGAGTGATGTGATCCACCTTTTTGGTTTTAGTGAGGACTCGAGCAGCAGCATTCTGAATCAGCTGCAGCTGTGTGATGGATTTCTTAGGGAGCCCTGTAAAAACACTGTTACAGTAGTCAAGTCGACTGAAGACAAATGCACGGATAAGCTTTTCCAGGTCCTGCTGAGACATAAGGCCTCTTATCCTTGATATATTCTTCAGGTGATAGTAGGCTGACTTTGTAATTGTCTTAATATGGCTCCTCAAATTCAGGTCTGAGTCCATGACTACACCAAGATTTCTGGCTTGATTTGTGGTTCCTGTCCTTTAAGTAGGATTCAAACCAGTTTAGTACTGTGCCAGAAAGTCCAACCCAGTTTTCAAGTCTGTCTAGTAATATGTTATGGTCGACCGTAATAATAATAATAATAATAATATATAATTTTATTTGTAATGCACTTTAAATTTAAGAAAAACCTCAAAGTGCTACAGTTAATATCATAAAAGCAAGGTAAAAACATCAGTGTAAAATATAGATAAAAAGTGCATTGACATTATTGTGCAAGGTTAAAACTCATAAGTTCTGCTAAAAAGAATTGTTTTTAGTCCTTTTTTAAAAGTCTCAATTGTCTGTGGTGCCCTCAGATGGTCAGGAGGGCGTTCCACGTCCGGGAGCCGACATAGCAGAAGGCACGGTCACCAATGGTGCTGAGTTTAGTTCTGGGGTCTAGGAGGCAGTTTGAGTTTTTTGAGCCGGAGGGATTGTGTTGTAGTGAGAGGGATGAGTAGTTCTTTGAGGTAAGGGGGGGCATTTCCATAGATGCACTGGTGGGTGAGAAGTGAGACCTTATAATCAATCCTTGCAGAAACAGGAAGCCAGTGAAGTGAGCAGAGAATGGGTGTGATGTGGTCATACTTTCGCACTCTCATCAGGATCCTTGCAGCACTGTTCTGAACATACTGCAGTTTCTGCAGACTCTTGTTAGGGATCCCGATGAGAAGTGCATTACAGTAATCCAGTCTGGAGGAGACAAAGGCGTGGACCAGTTTTTCAGCATCAGCTAAGGTGAGTGTGGAACGGAGTTTTGCAATATTTCTGAGATGATAGAAAGAGATCTTGCACAGAATTTTGATGTGAGCTTCAAAGGTGAGTTGTGGATCAAATTTTACACCAAGATTGGTGACTGTTGTGGAGAGGGGAATGTCTTGACCAGAGATAGTTATACCGGTTATGGAGGATGACTGAACTTGATGTGAGGTGCCAACAAGAATTGCCTCGGTTTTGGAACTGTTCAACTGGAGGAAGTTGTGTTTCATCCACACCTTTATCTCCTCCAGACAGGCGGTGAGTGTTGAAGACGATGATGATGTTGGTGAAGCTGCAGTGGGGTGTGGGTCAGATTTCATGTACAGTTGTGTGTCATCAGCATAACAGTGAAATGAGACTCCATGGTGACTGATGACGTGGCCGAGGGGGAGGATGTAAATGATGAAGAGGATGGGTCCAAGAACTGACCCCTGGGGGACTCCGCAGGTGACTGTGTGTTGCTGGGACCTTGCACTACCAAGTGAAATGTACTCTGTTCTGTCAGCGAGGTACGATGTAAACCAGTTAAGAGCAGTGTCAGTGAGTCCAATGGTTTGATGTAGCCGGTTTAGAAGAATGCCATGATCCACAGTGTCGAAAGCTGCAGATAGATCGAGGAGTATGAGGAGGGAAGGTGAGCCAGCATCAGCTGCCATCGTTAGGTCATTTGTGACTCTAACCAAGGTTTCTGTGCTGTGAGCAGAGCGGAAACCAGACTGGAATTTTTCAAAAAGGTTGTTATGTTTGAAATGGTCCTGGAGATGGGCGGCAACAACTTTTTCGAGTACTTTGGAGAGGAATGGGAGATTGGAAATGGGCCTGTAGTTTGTAAGTGCATCTGGATCAAGGGTGGGTTTTTTCAGAAGTGGTCTGATTGTGGCAGTTTTAAGGGCAGATGGAACTTCACCAGACATGAGGGAGTGGTTTATTACAGTGGTAATCAGAGGGCTTAGGGGACGGGTGTTTGCTTTGACCAGAGCTGTAGGAAAGGGGTCGAGGGCACAGGTGGTTGGTTTCATCCTTTTGATGATCTTCTCGACCTCTTGCTGGGAGATTTCTGGAAAGCAGCGTAGGGGCTGGGAGACTACACGCTGTGAGTGGAAAGTTGGGGCGGGTGATGTTGAGCATCCAGTAAAGGAGGAGCGGACTGAGTCTATTTTTGTTTTGAAAAAGGCCAGGAAATTATTACAGTGTTCTTCTGTAGTTTCTGTGAGTGGGGGGTTTGTGGTTTAAGAAGATGATTTATGGTGGAGAACAGCTGCTTGGAGTTTCCGGGACTGTTTCTGATGATGTTTGAGAAGAACTGTGACCGTGCCTCTGTAAGTGACTTTGAGTAGTTCTTTTGGTGTTCCCGAAAAGCTTGTTTGTGCACAGTGAGACCTGTTGCTTTGTATCTCCGCTTGATGGCACGCCCAGATGCCTTCATTTTCCGTAGGTCACTGGTGTACCAGGGGGCTGATTGAGAGAAAGTGACTGTTCTGGTTTTGACTGGGGCATGGAGATCCAGGATACTCCTGAGGGTGTTGTTATAATAATCCACTGGGTCCATGGCTTTTAAACAGTTTACAGAAAGGAGATGCTGGAGGTCGGATGCCATACTCTGTGGGTTGATGTTTTTTAGATTTCTGAAGCAGATTTGGCATTTGGGCTTGATGGGGGTAGGTGAAGACATCTTCATGGAAATGACCTTGTGGTCGGAGACACCCAGATCATAAACCAGAAGATTTTGTAATGACCAGAGCAGAGTTTGTAATAACCAGGTCGAGTGTGTGCCCCCTGGTGTGAGTGGGGACATCGACAAGTTGTACCAGGTTAAAACAGTCGAGTAATTGGAGGAATTCTGCTGCAAAACGGCAGGAGGAGGAGTTGACATGGATATTTACATCTCCAAGGTCTATGATATTGGCAGACATTGTACAGAAAGTTGAAAGAAGGTTGGACATCTCAGGGACGAAAGATGAGTTTCGTTTGAGTGGCCGGTAGGTAAGAAGTATCGTTGTAGAGAGAGGAGGCTTACATTTAAATGCAAGGCATTCAAAAGAAGACAAGCTCAGGGAGGGTTATAGGGGACAAGCCCAGATCACTTCGGTGGATGACAGCCAGACCACCACTGCGACCTGAGCTGCGGGCTTTCTGTAGGTAGCAGTAGCCAGGAGGACAGGTCTCATTTAATACAGAAAAAACATCTGGTTGGTGCCAGGTTTCTGTAAGGCACATCAAATCCAAACACTTATCCAGAATGTGATCATGTATGAGGCAAGATTTGTTTGTGATGGATTGTGCATTAAACAGTTCAATCTTGATGGTAGATGGAGCAGTGTGTCTCTGTATTGGCCGGAGTAGACTGAAATCCACTCCATGTTTTCCATTCCGGTTAGTGCATGGTGTTGCCGTGGAAACTCCAGCGTTATTAGTCCTATGAGTGGCTGCGCCCTGATGACGTATTGGAGATGCGACGGGGTGTGCGCCAGACCAGAGGGATGGGGTGTTGTTACCGGACCGGGAGAAAACAAACTTTTGGCTGCAACTTCTGTGAATGTAACGGGGCCACTGCAGTCAAGCCAGCCTCCACTTCGAAAAAGACAGTCAAGCCAGCCCTCGCGCTGTTTTGCGATGCGTGTTTTTTGTAGACATTACGGTAACATCATGTCGCAGCACATTTCAAAATAAATGTGAGCTTCTGCTGAACATAATGCAATTGCTGTGGCAGAAATGATTGAATAGATAAATAAATGCTTAAGAAAATACTACATTTTCACAGAAATATTACTAAATTCAGCCAAGATGCAAACTCATGTAAAAAGAAAACCTAACATAAAAATGTCTAATATTTTCACTGACTTTGCTGATTTGTAACTCATGTAACGAAAAAACCTTCTGTTTCCACTGACTCGTTTCACTTCACAGTGATAGCAGACCACCTCAGGGTGACCCTTTGTCAATATCAGAGCAACCTGATGTATTATTTTGAAATTACAGCCCTCGGAAATGTCTAATATTTTCACTGAATTTTATGATTTCAAATTGATGTTAAAAGAAAACCTTCTGTTTCCACTGACTCGTTTCACTTCATATTTCTTTTTTTTCTTTTTTTTCCGCTTTATCTTAGTTTATTATAATGCAGCACAGTGAGGATACAGACAGTCATACAGGAGACTGTCTGTTTGTCTGTCACTGTCAACAGAGATTGCAGTCTGCAGTGTAGTTCATACGCTTCACAGATAAACCACTGAATTGAAGAGTAACATTAGGCTTCATGATAAGAAAGTTGTATTTTTTTTTTTTTTTTTTTTTCACACACACATATTTCAGTTTATTTGAATCTGATGACAATAAATCACCTGTGTTGTGACATTACACTAGAGTTTTTGAGTCAGTTAACAGTCTGTGTGATCTGACTGAAGTCCTTCACTTCTGGAGCATTTGAGTGTCATTCATCATCAAAGTGTGTGTGTGTGTATGTGTGTGTGTGGGGGGGGGGTTATTGGTGATTGTGTGTCTGTGTTGCATCATGCTTTTTTTTTCTTTTTATTTAACAGTCAGACATACATACAAACCAACATAGTGCAGTAGTGAGTAATCTTGTAAATCCATAATTCCAGAAGTGACATACGAGTGATTTAAGTGTTTGATCTAAGTGTGTATGTGAGTGGGTGTGAGTGTGGGAATGTGTATGTGTATGTGTGTGTATGCGTAAACAAAGTAACCATTTATTATTTATTACCATTGTCATTACCATCACCACCCCACTCCCCACTACCATCATATTGCCAATATTGTGTTGGTCGATTTTTATTTCCATCCTTCCTCCTATGTAACAATTGCCATTGTCAATACTGCATAAAATAAAAGATGATATAATAAGATAATATAAGATAACCTTCCCCCACATCTCATCAGTCCCTATCTTTTCCTATTTTTTTTTTATTTATTTTTTTTGTGTGTGTGTGTGTGTGTGTGTTATGTACAATGTCTAAAGTGCATTAAAAGAGGGAGTACAGTGCGAGAGTGTCTCAAATTGGGACAGAGATGCTGTCTCGTTGAAACCACTTCTCGCCTGTCTTGCCTGCCTTGGTGTTTGAGGTTTTCCATATATATATATATTCCTTTTTTTTTTTTTCCTTCCTATTCTATGTTGTGGTGCATTAAAAACCCATGAAGAGATAAGGGGGAAATTATTGCAGTAGTGATGACAATGACACTTAATTCCAATACAGCATTGACAATGGTAATATTGATGATTATAGTAATAATAATAATAATAATAATAATAATAATAATAATAATAAATGATAATGATGATCGCAATGGTGAAAGCAAAAGACAGCATCAACAGCAATTACAACAATGAAAAAATAAAAGTGAAAATAGTAATCATAACAGTAACAGTAGAGATAGCAATAACAATGATGAACAGGTTCAAACAACTAAAATGCACCAATATTAATACTCGTGGGTTGATTAAGCAGGTGGGAGGAGTCGGAGTTGAAAACAGAGAAAGGATTCATAGCTGTAAGAGGTCAGAAAGTGTTGGGCGGCAGAGGTCAGTTTCAGATGCGTAATTATGATGGGGAGATGCGTATTCTATTGCAATGAAGTCTGTAATAAGATTTTTCCAAATGTTAATGTGTAAATTATTTCTAGTTTTCCAGTTCATGAGGATAGTTTTCTTGGCGATGGTAAGAGCTATGAGGAGTATTTTAGAGTTTATAGTTTTATCAGTTATTATTGTGAGAGCCCCCAGCAAGCAAAGGGAAGGCGAAAGTGGGATGTGGCAGCCAACTATAGTGGATAGTGACTGTGTGACCTCTTCCCAAAAGTGTTTGATTGGAGTGCAGTGCCAGGTTGCATGGATGTATGTATCTGTAGAATTTTGATTGCAATGTGTGCAAACTTCTGATGTGAAACCCATTTTAGCTAATCTATTGCCCGTGTAGTGTGTTCTGTGAAGTATTTTGTATTGTATTAACTGAAGATTCGCATTTTTGGACATGAGATAGATCTTTCAATAGCTCCTGATGCCAACTTCTGGACCCAAATCTGTAAAAACATCCAAGTCTGATATTGCCGGTGGAAGTTCTAAATTTGTATCTCTGATTTTTATTTTTGTCAGAACAGAAGATTTGATTTGTAGGTATTTTAAAAATTTGTTGTTCCCAATACCATACTCCTGGGCCAGTTGTGGAAATGGTTTAAATGTGTAAGATTTGAAAATATGCTTAATGTGGGTGATACCCCTTTCCGCCCATGTGTGAAAATTCAATGTTTTTTTATTGCTTATGAAGTCACGGTTGTTCCATAGAGGGGTGAGGTTAGATGGAGCTAATGTAAGATTTGTGATTTGGTGAAATTTCCACCAGGCTGTCAGAGTGGTGGCTATAGTTACTGCATTAAAACATGTGTGTTGTTTAATTGATTTGGTGAGGAACAGTATGTCAGCTATATTTAATTCTTTGCATAGTGCTTGTTCTATATCTAGCCATATAATATCAGATTGGGTGGGGTGAATCCATTTGTATATGTATTGCAGTTGGTTAGCCATTGAGTAATATTGGAAATTTGGTGCTTCTAGTCCTCCTTGAACCTTACTTTTTTGTAGTGTAGTTAGTTTTATCCTTGGCGTTTTATTTTTCCAGTAGAAGCGAGTTATAATGGAGTCTAGTGTTTTAAACCAGGTGAGTGTGGGGTGGGTTGGAATCATTGAGAATAGGTAATTAATTTTCGGTAGAATCGTCATTTTTATTGCTGCTATCCTGCCGATTATGGAGATTGGGAGGTTAAGCCACCTGAGCAAATCGTCTTCTATTTTTTTTAGCAGCGGTGTGAAGTTGAGTGTTACCAACTCTGACAGTCTGGAGGAAATCTTAATGCCTAAGTAAGTGATGTGATCATGACATAGGTATTAGGTGATTGATGGGGTGCCACATCCCATTTGGTTTTATGTAGGGGGAGGATGGAAGATTTATTCCAGTTTATTGCATAATCTGATATTTTTGAGAAGGACTGGATTGTTTTAATTATTTCTTGAGTAGATGCTAGGGGTTCTTGTATATATAGTAGGATATCATCTGCATAAAGTGAAATTTTATGTGTTTGGTGTGGTGTTTCAATACCTTTGATTGCTGGGTTTTGACGGATAGCTGCTGCTAAAGGTTCAATAAAAATTGTGAATAGGGATGGAGAGAGTGGACATCCCTGCCTTGTGCCCCTGTGCAGTGTGAAGCTTTGTGATGTTAATCCATTGGTTGTGACTGTGGCCGATGGTGATGTGTATAAAATCTTGATCCAGTTAATAAATGACTCTCCAAAGCTGAATTTTTGTAACATGGTGAATAAAAATTTCCAGTTGACCCTATCAAAAGCATTTTTCGGCGTCTAATGTGGCAATGAGAGTATCTTTCTGTTGTATTGATGAGTAGTACATTAAATTGTATAATCTGCGGGTATTATTAGATGCATGTCTACCTTTTATAAAGCCGGTCTGATCAGGATGGATTATATACGGTATAATTTGTTCAATTCTATGGGCTAATGCTTTGCTAATCATTTTTATGTTGACATTTATAAGTGAGATAGGACGATAGTTAGATGTGAAGGTGTGGTCTTTGTTAGGTTTAGGAATGAGTGATATAAGTGCTGTATTCATGTGGGAAGGAAATTTTGCGTTGTGTTTTATTTCTGTTATTGTTCTACTGAATAGTGGGTATAAAGTTGACCAAAAATGTTCGTAGAACTCAGCAGGGAAGCCATCCGGACCTGGTGCTTTATTATTTTGCATGCTTTTCAATGCGGAGTGAAGTTCTTTTTCAGTGACTGGTAATTCTAGTGAGTTAACTTGTTCCAGGTTGAGTTTTGGTAGAATGGTGCTATCGAGGAATTGGGTTATGTCTTCTTGGTTTGGGTCCAGATCAGATGAGTATAATTTTGTATAATAATCTTGAAATATCTTGTTTATCTCAACTGGTGAATTGGTTAGCTTCCCTGCCGAGTTTCTGATGGAGGTTATAGCTGTTCTTTCTTTATTTCTTTTAATTTGACTGGCTAAATATTTTCCGGATTTATTGCTATGGTGAAAAGTTTCTTGACGGAGCCTGTGAATCAGAAACTGGTTTCTTTTGTTTATTTCATTAAGCAAATTTTTTTTTCTCTAATTTCTGTAAAAGGGGCGCTCAAGCTTCTGTGCGACCCGTGAGCAGCGTGAATGCTGAACGCTTGATCGTTGTTTTTATGTATGTTTTTACGTTTGTTTTTGACGTCGGCGTGCACTTTTTAAACCTCTTAAACCTCTTAAACCATTTGTCAATCTGGAGCCATGAATTATGTCTATCTGGCACCCTTGATTACGATTCTTAATCGATTTACCTGGGGAAGTGATGGCGGCGGCGGGGCTGGTCACAGGATTATCTACTCACGAGAGCTACTGCTCAAACTCCGTCCACTTTCACCTGCTGCTAGCGACAACAGTCCATATTTGGTTCGCAGCAAAGATAATGCCGCAACAGAGGATATACATAAAGTTTCCAAAAGTCACTGGAGGAAGAGAGGAAGGAGAGGCGGTGTCCAACGCCGACTACGGAGATGTGGGTTGGCTGATAGACGCCGGATCCCTCCGCTTCCCACCATTCTTCTCTCCAATGTACAGTCCATTCGGAATAAAATTGATGAACTGGAGGCTTACGCTCGGTGTAAGCGTGACTTTACAGACACATGCCTGCTGGCTTTCACTGAGACATGGCTGGGGGAAGCGGACAGGAATGACGATCTGCGCATTAGCGGCTTCGGGTGCCCCAGTGGCATGGACAGGTCACCTGTCATAACAAACAAATCCCACGGGGGAGGAGTCTGCTTCTACATCAATGAGAGGTATTGTAATATCGTCACTGTTCTGGAGGAAATCTGTACCCCTGACCTCGAGCTGCTATCTATCTCTCTTCGCCCTTTCTATCTTCCAAGGGAGTTTCCCCAGCTCTTCTTCACTCTGGTGTATATACACCCGCGTGCAAACGCCTCCTCAGCTGCCCAGCTGATCGCGGAGGTGACCAATAGACTCGATGCTCTCTCACCTGATGCGCCAAAATTTGTTATGGGAGATTTTAACCACTGCCAGATACATAAGACACTGAAAACATACGAGCAGTATATCACCTGTGCAACAACTAGGAACAACTCCACCATTGACTTGTGCCTCGGCTCAGTGCCTGGTGCTTTTAAATCCATGCCAAAGCCCGGTTTTGGTGCATCCTACCATAATAGTGTCCTCCTGATACCTTTATAAATCCATCTGTGAGCGACAGGAGAACATTGTTAAGACAGTGAAATGCTGGACTGAGAATAGCATTGCCAGCTTACAAGCATGTTTTGAATGTACGGACTGGGACGTGTTTTATAGTTCCTGCCCTGATTTAAATGAACTTACACAAACTGTGTCATCTTATATATCTTTCTGTGTAGACAGTACTATTCCCTGTAAAAACATCACAGTATTCCCCAACAACAAACCATGGGTCACTAAAGAATTAAAAAGTGTTCTGAATAAAAAGAAACGCATTTTTTATACAGGGAGTAGCCAAGAAAAGAAAGAAATCAATAGAGAAGTAAGGAATGGGATAAGGAAAGCTAAAATCATGTATAAGAATAAGGTGGAACACAAGTATAGTAGTGGGGATCTTCGTGCAGCTTGGAGGGGAATCAAAGCGATGTCCTCAGCTACTCAGGGAAGCGGAGACAGCAGGAAACCTGTAACAATTAGTGGAATAAGTGACGCTGATCTCCCCAATGCTTTTAACAATTTCTATTCCCGTTTTGAAAAACATGACTTTTCTGAAAATATTTCTTGTTTGAGAAAGTCTCTATTTTCTCAAAATGATGTCACCATTAGTCAAGAGTGTGTCAGGGACCTTCTGAATAAGGTCAACACCAGGAAGGCCCCTGGACCTGATCTTGTCTGTGGGCGGACACTGCGCTATTGTGCCGACCAGCTGAGCAGTGTCCTCCAGCACATCTTCCAGATGTCACTGGAGAATAGTGTAATTCCCACTATCTGGAAATCCTCCAAAGTAATCCCAGTCCCTAATATTAGCAAACCAGGGCAACTGAATGATTTTAGGCCTGTTGCTTTAACATCACTAATTATGAAGGTTTTCGAGAAAATTGTTAAAAACTTGGTGCTATCATCTGTAGAGGGAAGACTTGACCCCCTGCAATTTGCCTATCGAGCGGGGAGGGGAGTAGAGGATGCAAAGCTTTTTATCTTAAATAGCTTATATAAGCATTTAGACAAACCAAAATCCCATGCCAGGCTTCTGTTTGCAGACTTTTCTTGAGCTTTTAATACAATGCAACCGCATATTTTAATAGACAAGCTGCTGCGTGATTTTAACTTGCCTCACCAACTGGTTTTATGGATTTTAGATTTTTTGACTGTCAGAGAGCAGAGGGTCTTTGTAAATGGTCATTTCTCAGACTCCTTATTGCTCTCTACAGGATCACCTCAAGGGTGCGTCCTTTCACCCCTCCTTTTTATCATGTACACAAATGGCTGCAGAAGCGCCCAGGAGAACAGCTATTTGGTGAAGTTTTCCGATGACACTGCTTGTTGTCACTTCTCCAAGGTCCAGTATCTGACCACGGGAACGCTCTGACTGACTTTATCACATGGTGTGATAACCATTTCCTTGATTTAAATGTATCTAAAACCAAAGAACTAATTATTGACTTTGGGCGAAATAGAGATGCTGCTTCAGAGAGCATTATACATAACGAAAAGGTGGAAATTGTCTCATCATATAAATACTTGGGCACTGTTTTTGATGACCATCTGAAATTTGATGTAAACAGCGCTGCCATTGTGAAGCGGGGGCAACAGAGAATTTATCTTCTCCGCAAACTAAACTCTTTCTCTGTCACGCCGGTCATCCTGTGTAGATTTTATCAATCTTTTATTGAGAGTCTTTTAAGTTTTTCTTTTATCTGTTGGTTTCACAATCTGACAGTCAAAGACAGGAACAGCCTGAACAACATTGTAAAGATCTGCTCTAAAATCATTGGTGTGAAACAGAGAGACCTTAATGTCTTCTGCAATCAACAAATAGTTCGGAAGGCAGCGAGTATCCTCGCCTCTCCAGGACATGCTCTGAGAGGTGAATTTTCTCTGTTGCCGTCTGGGCGTCGTTATGCGCTTCCTGTGTGAAAGACAAACCGCCACTCCAAATCTTTTATCCCTTCAGCAATTAAACTTTTAAACTCCGTGTAGGGTTCCTTGGGTTATTGTTTTATTTATTTTTTTTTATCGTTTTTATTCTATTTTTGATCTTCTTAAAATGTGCACTGACTGCTTGTATGTTGTGAATAATGTGTGTGATTGTGTTATGTACTGTTGCAAACACGCTGCTCTTAACTAATTGCCCCTTGTGGGATTAATAAAGTTGAATTGAATTGAATTGAATTTATAGATGCTTTCTGATTGATTATTTGCATGTAAAATTTCTAATTCTTTTATTCTTTCTTCCAGTTGGACTTCTTTTTCTCTTTCTTTTTTTTTATGTACTGAATATGATATTTTCCCCCGTAAAACTACTTTCCATGTTTCCCAGAGCAGTGATGCTGACGACCTTGGAGAGTCATTTATTTCAAGGAAGGATGTCCACTCTCTCTTGAAGTAGCTGTCAAATTCTGGATCTTTCAAGAGTGATGTATTAAAACGCCAGAGTGATGTATTAAAACGCCATATTAATAGCAGACCACCTCAGGGTGTCCCTCTGTCAAGATCAGAGAAATCTGATGTGTTATTTTGAAATTATAGCCCTCGGAAATGTCTAATATTTTCACCGAATTTGCTGATTTCAAATTAATATAAAACGAAAACCTTCTGTTTCCACTAACTCATTTTACTTCACAGTGATAGCAGACCACCTCAGAGTGGCCCTCTGTCAATATCAGAACAATCTGATGTATTATTTTGAAATTACAGCCCTTGAAAATGTCTAATATTTTCACTGAATTTTATGATTTCAAATTGATGTTAAAAGAAAACCTTCTGTTTCCACTAACTCATTTCACTTCACAGTGATAGCAGACCACCTCAGGGTGACCCTCTGTCAAGATCAGAGCAATCTGATGTATTATTTTGAAATTACAGCCCTCGGAAATGTCTAATATTTTCACTGAATTTTATGATTTCAAATTGATGTTAAAAGTAAACCTTCTGTTTTCACTGACTCGTTTCACTTCATATTGATAGCAGACCACCTCAGGGTATCCCTCTGTCAAGATCAGAGCAATCTGATGTATTATTTTGAATTTGAAAGTGTGTCTGGAGATGGGGTTTGGGGGGGTAGAGATGAATCCTCACTGTTGGTTTTCAGTGAGAGAGGTGGAGGCTCTTCCTCTTGGCTCAGATGTCTCCTGTGATCAGAGCTCTCTTTCAGTGGGGGCTGGGGTGGCTCTCCTTCAAGGTTTCTGGCGTGTTGTGTTATGTCTTCTTCTTGTTTTGATTCCTCTTGTCTCTTGTCCTTGGCAGAGGGAACAGTGAGTGACACAGAAAGTAAAACAGGTTGGAGCTAAACAATTTTACTCCTGACTTGTTAAGACGAAGTCCATCTGCCTTAAAAAGATACCTGCGGTCCCACAGAATGTAAAAGTTTAAGATGAAATGCACTGAATGGACAGCACATGCCGTTGAGAGCCACCTGTTCAGTGCCATCAATCTGCTGAATGTCTCAGCTCCTCTTCGGACTGGCGGTATAGGGCCACTGATAAACACCTCAGAATTCAACGAGCTGACTTTGTTCAACAGATTATTGAAGTCCTCTTTCAACTCTTCAGACTGTTGCTTCACAACATCAGTGGTCCCGATGTGCAGTATGATGTTTTTCACAGTGGGATGTTCAGCCACGATATGCAGGATTCTTTCTGCCAAGTCAGACACGGTATCCTTTGGAAAGTAGAGTATTTTGGTGTTCCCCTTCGAGGGAACTCGAACTGCGTCGGTTACGACACTATGGGAACGCCTCTAGGCGTAGCAGGTCTGAATGTGAATGAAATCACTCCAATCCTATTGGTTTGTAGCTAGAACGGTAGGGTGTGACGGAATAACCAGAGGCGTATAAAACACACCTGTACACACTCATCATTAGCTTTTTTCTATTCAGCAGGCGCCTGTATGTTATTTGAAGAAGCTCGATCCAAGATAGCAAGCAGTATGTCTTACCCGAAGAAGTCTTCCAGCATGTCCGGCAAACAGCAGAAATACAAGAAGTGTGTTTTTCCTTGTCCTCGGTTCATCACGGCGGGAGATTCTCATGAGATGTGTGTCTCGTGTTTGGGGATGGAGCACGCTCGGGCAGCTCTCAAGGGGGCTGCCTGTGACCATTGCGAAGCCCTTTCCATGAATGGGGCTCACAGCGTGATCTGTCGGAGGATTTCGGGACGGCTGAGGCCCTTTCCCGACCTTCGTCCGCTGACTCCGAAGTTTCCTTTCCTTGTTCGGGAGCCCGTTTTACGGATTCTTCCGCTCGTGGTTCGGATCCGGAGACGCTGCAGCAATCTAACTCCGAGGAGGTGGTTGTGCTCAGCGTAATGGAAGATGACTTCCGGGTGTCAGGGCGGCGTCATCAGGCTGCGCCCGACTATGACGAGCTGCTGGAGGTGGTGACTAGAGCCGTGGCGAAGCTTAATATCAACTGGCCACAAGAGGAGCAGACACCACAGGCTGGTGGTAAGCGGGCCAGGCAGGTGCGAGCTTGCACACCATGGCAGTGCTTCAAGCCTACCAAGCCGACCTGCTTCAAGAGATGGTTCAGAGGGGGGGTCCCTCTGAGGAAGATCTGGAGGAGCTTCGCAGAACCACGGACCTGTCTCTCAGGGCCACCAAGGAAACAGCCCGCCACATTGGCAGATCCATGTCGTTTCTGGTAGCTACAGAGCGTCACCTCACGGGCATATCAGAAAAGTATAGGACCCTCCTCCTCGACACACTGGTGAGCACAGCGGGCCTCTTCGGTTGATTCAGTGGTGGATCGGTTCCAGAACATGAAAACTCAAGGCGAAGCTTTCCACCAGTACCTCCCTCGCCGGTCTGCACCCAAGGCAGCTGAGGCTGCCTGGCGTAGGTCCCTTCCCTCTACAAACTCCTACAGAGTTGGTTTCTCAGCGGGTGTGTTGCTGAGTGGGGAAAATCTGTTAGAAACGGGAAGAGATTGGTGGTCCCCTGTGGGCTTTGAATGCTTACGACTATTCCTCCTTCGGACAGTCACCCAGCCACCCTTTCCTGGCTGCTCAAGAAATGCCGGGGAACGGCTACCAGAGGCTAACTCAGGCTGGTCCGCACCGACTACCGGGGGCTGGCTAGCTACAGTAGGCTGATTTAGAGCAGGACTTCTAACTCACTGAGCCTCACCTCCATGTCTACAAATAAACTACACTTGTTACACGTACCATTACCGCTAAAGGAGGCAGAGGAGTAACTGAACATCTGACACACCAAGCAGGAGAAAGCAGGAGAGAGAGAGGGAGAAGGAGAAGCCATCGTTAGCTGCTAAGCTAAAGTCGCTAATGGCTAAGCTAAAGTACGGTAGCGTTGGCTACCAAAACTTTTGAAAACAACTATGAGATTGAACAGCAGTCACTAAAGATGGAACGAACTGTGAGTGCTTAGGCAAACTTACTGTAAGAATAAGTGTTTAGCGGACAGTTGGCCGCTGTAATGACAAATCTAACAATTTTATCTGGTATTTAGTGAGAGCAGCAAACACGCTACCAACACACAAGCACTGGAAACGGAAATGAGTCAACACGCTTACCGCAGTACGTCAGTACGTCCTGCAATAGTGGTGAAAATCTGTTCTGCTGTTGCGCACTCGGTTGTTGGGGAGGTTTGTTGCTAATTCTCCCTTTCGCGGCTGTCCACGGCTGTGTCCTACTAAAAACAGGGGTTGAAGAGGCGCTCTTCCTGGATGATAATGCAGGTCAGCCAATCGTATCACAAATCTCAGGGCGCTGGGCTCTGCCTGTTACTCGTCCTCCCATTTCCCAAGGAAATGATTTACTCTTGAGCTTTGCACCAAGAGCGTTCCAGGGAGGACTCCCACTTTTAGATTTATTACCCAGTACACAGGCCTCCTGCTTCTTGGTAGTCTTGTTGGTGCTAATTAGCCGTGTGTTAGCATGCTCTTGTCCACTGTTTTGGGTCCATGGTAAAGTGGTGTCATTCCCACATAATCCATTCACTTCCACATTCACTTCAAACCTTTGGATCTTGGTTTCCAGCACTGTAACTTTCTGTAGGAGTTTGTAGAAGTCGTCCGTGGAGAAGGGGGGCATCTTGTTGCTAATTAGCATTAGCTATAGCTCCAGTCACTGCGGTTCAGGCTAGTGCTATTGATAGGCCACACTCGCGTAGCACTAAGATCATAAAAGTTTTTAAAGTATGGCAGGCGCCTACTTTATCTGACAGTCCCAGTGATTTAAAAGTATCCAAGAGCTGCTGCTAGCAGGGGGAAAAAAGAGACTTTAAGCAAAGAAAAAAAGCAAAAGAATGCAAGGAGAGGCAAGAGCAAGCAGCAAAGCATCTGCACTGTAAGAAAGCAGGAAGTTAAAGATATAGTTTCCCTGGATGGCATCGCCCTGGCCTCCAGCACCACTGTGAGAAATCTTGGAGTTATCTTTGATCAGGACATGTCGTCTAACTCTTACATTAAGCAAATTTCAAGGACCGCCTTTTTTCACCTACGTAATATTGCAAAAATCAGGAACATCCTGTCTAAGAATGATGCAGAAAAACTAGTCCATGCATTTGTTACGTCTAGCTGGACTACTGCAATTCCTTATTATCAGGCTCCTCGAAAAAGTCCATTAAGACTCTTCAGCTGATCCAGAATGCTGCAGCACGTGTTCTGACAGGAACCAGGAAAAGAGATCATATTTCTTCTCACATACAAAGTTCTTAATGCTCAGGCACCATCTTATCTTAAATAGCTCATAGTACCTTACTACCCCAACAGAGCACTGCGCTCCCAGAATGCAGGGTTACTTGTGGTAGAGAGTCTTCAAAAGTAGAATGGGAACCAGAGCGTTTAGCTATCAAGCTCCTCTCCTGTGGAACCAGGTTCCAGTTTGGGTTCGGGAGGCAGACACCGTCTCTACATTTAAGAGTAAGCTTAAGACTTTCCTTTTTGATAAGGCTTATAGTTAGGGCTGGCTCAGGTGAGTCCTGAAGCATCCCTTAGTTATGCAACTATTTTTATAGCACCTTTCAAGGGACCCAAGGACACTTTACACATAACCACACAAACAGCAGAGCAAAAAAATAAGGTCATTATAGATTTTATGTCTTGGAAAAGAGATGCATTTTTAGCAGATTTTAAAAGTGTCCATACAGGTAGCATTGCGGATATCTGGGGAGATATTGGGGGGATACTGGGGAGGTATTCGAGACGGTGGGTGTTGAGACACTGAAGGCTCTATCCCCAAAAGTCCGTAGTCTGGTGTGGGGGATGGAGAGCAAGCCCTTGTTCAGGGATTGCAGATTCCATGAAGGGGTGTAGAGATGGAGAAGATCCAGTAGGTACAGGGGGGCAATGGCGTGATGGGATTTATAAGTGATGAAGAGGATTTTTTAGATGATGCAGAATTTGACCGGGAGCCAGTGAAGCTGAGTAAGGATTGGGGTGATGTGCTGTCACGGCCTAGTATAAGTGAGAATCCTGGCAGCCGAGTTCTGTACATATTGTAGCCTGCCCAGCACCTTGTTGGATGCCCCATACAGGACACCATTGCAGTAGTCCAAGCGGGAGTTGATGAAGACATGTATGAGTGACTCTGCCACAGAGTTTGAGAGTGAAGGCCGAAGTCTGGAGATGTTCTTGAGGTTGTAGAAGGCAGACTTAGTAATGAGTTTGACATGAAACTAGAATGAGAATGAGTCAAAAATGACACCAAAGTTGAGGACTTCTTGGGATGGGCAGTTGGAACAACCATCTGCTTTGAGGAGTAGAAGTCTCACCCTCTGGAGCAGTGGCTTGGGACATTAGGCCATATACAATGATAATTTTAATGCCTTTAAACCTGTATTGCTACACTTTGCTCATACTTGATTGGTACTGCAATTCAGTCTCAGTTGTTTACATAGTAACACCGGTACTTGACACACAATGACCACAACCTGTAATTGATGTACCGACCCCCTGAACCAATTCTGCTATATACAAGCACATTTCCTGCTTTACACTCATGCAGTTTTACAGTAAAGCCACATTCAAAAGACTACATACAGTTCTCTATGCACATAGATGTAAACATAAAATTTGTGTAGATGTTAGCTAAGCTTTTCTATGTATTTTAGTCTGGCTGCTGCAGAAATGCTTGACATTTGCCATCTTTCTGTTTTGAATGTGTTTTTAACAGTTCTGGATCAGTGTGTGTAGCATCTGAAAAATGTGCTGCAGATATATATTGTTTTGCAGGTGGTGAAGTAGTAATGAGAAGAGTTCATGGATTTTGGAGAAATTGGCCTTGAATACATTTTGTGTGAAAGCAATGAAAAATGATTCACAGTTTGGTCCACATTCACTTCTGTTTCCCTGACTATGTGAAGAGTTTTGACAATATGACTTCAGATTTTACCAATGCAGGTTCCTGTTTTTTTTAGTACTACTAAAGTATTACTAAAGTAATGCAAGGGTCCATCCACTATGGTTATGCAATATTAGTAGTTGGTTTATCGAGATAAATAGCTGGTGGTGCCAATTTTCATAGATTCATTTGAGAAAGGTTACAGTCTAGGTACAGTCTTATTGCTCCACACAGATATTATGTTTTCATCTGCTGCTTTTTTCATCTTTGCAGTGGAGTGAAAGTGTTAGTGGACATTTGCTTCATACATGCCATAATTTCTCCATTTCATTCAAGTCTTTTTCCATCACATTTTGCTTTTATTAATATATCCACTTCCACTTTAGCCAAGTTGTCATGGGTGGCTGAGTGCAGACTTAGATGTGGACCCAAATATAGACACAGGCATGAGAATTCAGTTTAGCCAAATATTTATTAAAAACTTAACTGCACAGGCTTCCATGGAGCACAAGTCAAAAAGTCCAAACAAGCCTGTATCCAGAACAGAGGTAAATCCAAGGAACACAAGGTAATCCAAAAACTAGGACAAAGCATGTCTGAACACTCACCATTAGACTGAGAACAACTGAGGGCAATATGTACACAGGCAAACAAGCAGGGAGGGAGTGCACAGGTGAATGACATGAGGAGCTAATTATGCACAGCAGACACACAGTGAAGCAGCAAGGCAACCAGCCAGGAAACTAATACAGAACCAAATAAAGAATAAACCAAAATGACTAAAAACACAAGCAGACACAGAACCATAAACAAAAGTACAAAACACAGGCAGGGGTAACAAATAATTAAGACATAAAATACACTAAATAGGAACAAAGTTTAAACAAAAAACCCGGCACAGAAGATTACAAAATAAAACAGGAAGTAAAGTGCACAGGCACACACAAGAACAGATCTACCAAAGTAAAACAAAGAACACGGAAAGACAAAATCAGGGCATGGACAGAGACATGACCAAACAGGAGACAGAACTAGACTAAAACATGGAGACAAAGGACTAAGGACTCAGGACTCAAACAGGTAAAAACATACAGAGAAACATAAGAATAAACTAAGCTACAAAACCCTAAACAAGACAAGATCAAATATTAAAGCACAGAAATACACAGACCTGGAATAACACTAAACATGAACTAAAACACCAAACTATGAACTTCTATGAACTTAGGTATTGGCCTAAGAACTGAGGCAAAGAACCAAAATGCAGGACTAAGAACTAAGATAAGAGACAAGACAGATACTAAGTAAACAAAAACATGTGAATGAAAAAAATAATAAACAAGGCTACACAAAGAAACACAGAACCAAAACCAGACTTAAACAGGAAAACATTAACACAAACCACACTCCTAACACAAGTAAAAAAGCTTTTTTTGATATTTTGATTCCGCTTTTGTGTCAGTCAGGTCTTTTTAGTGCAAAAAATGAAAATATGCATAAAAATGTTGAATGCATGATCATTTACAATGACCTACAAAACTGCTAATAACCCATTCTAAGTCTAAGAGTGTTGTCATGTACTGTTATCACCGTTGTACTGATTGCCAGTGGAAACATTACTGATACTAATTCCTTGATCATTAGCTTCAGTGAACATCATTATACACTGTTATTATTGTAACATTATTATTATTATTATTATTATTATTATTAGAATCTATACATTGTACTTTTTCTAGTATTACTGTATTGTTATTAATAATATTATTGATGTGTGCTTACCTGTCAAGCCCAACTAGTGCGTGTATATCTCCTGTAACTGGATCAATGATGAAGATGGACCCGGCTCCTTCTCCTGACAGAGTGTACTTGACTGCATTGCCTCCATGGTCCGTGTCTGTGTGGAGCTGCAGTAGGAAGAAAATACTCACTGAGAGGTACAGAACATCATAAATCATAGCTCCTGAATGTATTGTGACTCCAACTGCAGCTGCAATCATTCACAGTAAAATTGGATTTATTGCCAAGGCCAATTTCATTAGCAATAGTATGTAAACTAATGTGCAAAACAGATCGTGTGTAAAAAAAGGTAATAAACACTGACACATAAACATGGCAGATATAACAATATGATAATTAAATCAATTAGGCGGTTTAATAATTGTCCTTTATTCAAGGGTAGTGTGTGATTTAAATTTTATTATTTCATGATTTCTTTTAATTAATTATAAAATTGCTTCTACAGCTTCTTAAAACATAGCGAAGGCTAAAAATGTATCCAAAACATGGTTAGGCAAATCAGATTTTAAATGCAGATTATGTCAAGGGAGATAAATGAAAGATTTGATAGTAGAATTATTTTGCTGTCATTGATGTCTTAATTAACTTCCCATTTAATTTGTATATGTCTAACCTAAGGTGCAACGAACATACTCCACATACTCCAGTGTAGCATATCACTGCCAAATTTTAAATTAGATTTGTTTTATGATTTACCGTCTAGTTAAAATCTGTGTTCATTGTAGGTCTGAAAAACAATACACCCCATACACAACTTTCTTCATTCATTAGAAAGATTTTCTTTTTGTTTTTCCCATCGACTTTTATTATGTGACAATTAAAGTTAGAGAGAGTTGGAGGGTGTGTCAGCATTCAGTCAGATGAGGCTGATCATTCCTGTGTTTAGTCCAAATAGAGGACAATAAAACATAACACATAGCCTAAGGAGTCGGACAATTAAAGCCTGCACATCCAGCTGATGTCACCTAATGCATCTGATGAAAGCAGTGGAAGCTAAAAGACTCAAACATTGAATAAGTGGTAATTTTTGAAGTGACTTCTCGTCACTAAAAACATGAGATTAATTTATTTAACATACTCAAAAGTGTTCCAAACATTGTTCATCTAAATCAGTGTTTCTCAACAAAAAAATTGTGGTCTGCAACATTAAAACCTGCCAGTTTATTCCACTGCGACTGGACGAGACTGTGCATTTTTTCTCCATCAGTTACCTGTGGTGCAGCTTCGTGCTGCCTTCATGGGAACGGAAAGTCAGAATATCATCTCTACAATTTTACCCACATGGCGTTTACTGTGTAAACTCTAGAAAACCGACGCTGTCTTTATAGGTGGGAAAGTGTTTATTTCTCTGAGGATAACACCGTGAACGTCTTGTTATCGCTGTGATTACACATTTGCAAGAGGGATATTCTGCTGTCGGACTCACCCTGAAAGCAACTTCGCTTTGCGACACCAGTGATTGACGTCGACCCTGCTCGCGCTGTGAGACAGTTTGTGCCAAAGCGGACATATAGTTAGTTTTGTCTGTCAGACAGCGAGGGGACACTTCGAGCGAATCAGTAACATAATGCAGTGCATGTAGTGAAATATTATAAATTCTCTTAAAATAGGTTAATGACGTTAGTCTCCTATAAACTCTTTTCTTTACATGTCAGAGAACACAGATCTGTGTCAGAGATTCTGAATGTGCAAATAGTTTTGAACATGAGCAGATAAGTTACAGTATTTCCCATACGTTCACTTATTTGTGGCGGCCCGCCACAATATCAACATATTGATTTTTTACCAGGCTTATTTAAAATCGTATTTGACTGCAGAGCTGCAGGCAGCGCAAATTCGCGGAGCTCATCCTCTCGCTCGTCCCTCTCTCTCACTCTCTCTCTCTCGCCCGTCCCTCGATCTATCCTCTCTCTCCCTCGTGAACACAGGTGCACAACGCAGTCAATGTCGGAGATCCGGCTAATAGAAGTTATTAGCAAGCATGTAAGGGGCCTAGCTAATAAGGAGAGCTGAGTTAATGTTAAAATACAGCTGGGTTTTCGAGGTTAGCATGATGTACAGCTGCAGCACAGTTACACTGTCATTCTGTGGGAAACACTGACAGTCCGGTCAATTACTGAATTAATACGGATTCATTTATCACTGAGATGAAAAGGGACCATAAACACATTTAAATAAGTTACTTCCCCACAAAAGAGGAGGTAAGACTTAATCATGTGTGTTGACTCAGCAGGGATGATATTAAATAGGTTGATCTACAGGAGAAAAATATTTAAAAGCAAGAAAAATGCCTGAGAGCCTCACTACATTGTATTCTATTATAATTATATATTTTGAATTGTCACCTGAATTTTCAGACATTTCCACCCTAAGTTGGTGCAGAAAAGGCAAGAAATTAGGGGAGAAATTTTCACCAGAATGCAGGAAATTAAGTGTTTAATGCTCGAAATCTTCTGCGGGAGGACCCCCATACCCCCCACTTATTAAGTGCCCCATCCAAGAAAACAGTATTTTGCTTCATACACAGTTTCTGGGAGCAACATTCACTTATTAGTTAGATATAAATACTTTTCACATGGCTTTTTGTTACCTTTTCCATGTTTTTAATAACAATAGTAACAATAAAAAAAATCAATATATTCAGGGCAAATAGTCAACATCTTTTTGATGGGGGGCGTTAAGGGATCAGAAAAGTGTATAGGTGGGCGCTGGGCCAAAAAAGTTTGAGAACCACTGATCTAAATTAACTTCATATAGCAACGAAACGAAAAATCAGTTCATGCCATAAACTGAGCACCAATACATTTAGGCTACTGAAAACTCACCTTATTACCTGCGCCCACATTGCAAAATAGCGTACACGTTCATTTTAAATTTTAGTATTTTAATAGCCTATCCCTACCAAACTGCTCATAATATTCAGCCTCACATAAGAAAAATGAAACCCATTTATTTTAATGGCTGTGACAGGCTTTGTGAAACGGACTGGGAGCAAATAAAAAATATAAAACACATTTCAAAGCAGTTAGTATGCTTACTGTAAAACCTGGTAGGCCTACAATAGCCTAAGGCTTTTAATCAGTCTCTGTAGGATGATGTCACTATAGCCTACAAGAGTTTCTCCATATCACCACAGCAAACATAAAGCAGCCTATGAAACAGTCTGTGAGATCTCTTACAGATGGTGATGCCATTTTCCAAGACAGCTGATTGGTCAGTAGGCGGCGTTTTCATAGAGTTGATCAGTTCACAGTGACTAAAATAATAATAGCAGAAAATGCAGTCTTAGGAGGTGGATTAATGTGTTTTAAGTAGGGCATGTTAGATAATCCTGCTGTACAAACATATTTAAGGTGAATATTTTTTAAATGTTGTTGTAAAAGTTCTTATAAATGTATTTGTCAGGTCATAGGTAGGGTTGCACTGATTCAGTACTAAGTAACTTAGTGTAGACCATCTACAGCAGATGTCTTTTTCACAGATTACCCATCTGTTCACAATAACTTGATTTAATATTAGTCACCCAGTACAAAGGTTAAAGAACAAAACGGAGAATGTCAAGACAAGACTTTTAATATTACCTTCATGGATACATTTCCAGGCCTCTGAGGAAGATGGGTGTTCTCTAATCTTTACTATAAACATAAATATAAAAATCAAGAGCATAAAATTCACGAATTCATTAGTACTGTAATGAATAAATCCCTGAGAGCTTTCATTGCAAAAATAACAAAAATAATTCACAGGATTCGAACCCATGTCTGTCTGTTCAGACACTGCAGTGAGCTATTGTCAAGACCTTTATATCATTTGCGGCCAAGGGATTTATAATACTGTTAAAATGTTGAACCGAAGATACTTGCAGATTAAACCTATTTCACTAAATGTCTTCTTTCACTAATTTGAAAAGCCTAAATAATAAGTTAGCATAATAATGTTATTTAATATCGGTGACAACTGACATATTTCCGCAAATATGACAACATTTTGTGAGTTTCCTGCTGTGAAAGTATGACAAACACACCTGGAAACATGTAGTTCGAACTATGTTGGTTCAAACAAAGTTAGTCCAAACCACTGTGGTACCTACAATGTACGACAGTTTTGGGAAATGGTCATACTTGAGATGTTTGTTAGTTTAACGATGCATCATACCAACATAGTTCAATGCTACCTTCCATGGTTGTTTGGGAAACACACTCCAGGTTAGCCGCTCAGTTAATAAGTTACCATGGTGATCTATCCCGGTCAGAAGTGAACCACCATGGTGGTACTGAAAACCCAGGGTGAACCCTGGAATAGCTCAAATCCTACTTTGTGGTACAAGTCCTTGGTCCCACTCCTGGCAGCAGCAGTAGCAGCACATCTTCTGTTTTGTTATGTTTTGTTACCACTCCTCAAAACCCAAACTTTACACTACTCTTTCATCCACATATACACCACTGATGTCACTGATTGGCATACTCTGTATTGGTAATTATTTGTTTTGTTGTTAAGTTACAATAATAAATGTGTTTACTTTTGGCAATCCTCCGTGTCCTCTGCGTATTTTTCATGACTGTTGAGCCGAGTTATGACATAGTAGTATTAACAGTTTAAAGGGTAGTACTGGAAGAATCTAAGTTTGCATGTAACATTTTTGGTTATATTCCTAGTTTTATAAATTTATTAATATTAAACTTTATTAAATAATGTTTGCAAGTTAGTCTCTGCTTTATCAGCTTGAAACAAAACATAATTCAACAAATATAATTCTTGTTCCTGTAAAAAAAAATCTATGCTCAAAGAATCCCATTGGGCAATCCAGAATAAATCTGGCACAAATATAACTCCATGCATGTTCACCTTGGTCAGTTTGTCTCTCTACTTCCAACTCAGCAACCTTCTATACCTACTCTGAACATGCAAGACTTTATACAACTTCATTATTTTGCATGTAACGTGTATGTGTTTAGTTGTAACTCTGGTCCCTGCATGACTGTAGCTCTGTCATAATCTGTTACACCTGCCTGCCACAGATTCAACTAAAGGTTTTAGCACTAAAAGCTCTGACTCAAACAAGTGACATATGTTCACCTTAATCCCATTGGCCACCCTCCTTCCAAGCAACCCTGCCTCCTCCGGTGATAATCAATCTGTGACCCTGCTTTTAGCACCAACAGCATATTAATTAGGAGCCCCTGGGCACAAGTCCTCACTAGCTCAGCATGGGTTTACTCAGTCTGACATTTCAGGCCTCTCTCGTGTTCTCCTCCCTATTAGTAGTTGGGCCAACAGAGGACTATAGAGCTTAGAGAAGATTGCATGTCCCCAAGATGGCGCTGCTCAGGGTAGCCGTGGTATTTTGGTGCGCTCTGTTTGTTTTGTTTATGTTTGTTAACTCTGCATTCTGCTGTGATACTCAGGCTCCCAAGCATTTTCATCAGAGAAGAGGTCATAAACATCAGGGGAACAACACCAAGGGATTTAATTCCCACTTTTCTCTTATCAGTTGAATGGTGCAACTACACCAAGACTTTTATCCATCTTCTGTTCTGTGCTTCACAGAGAAATGGCTGTGTCAATACCAGACTCTGCGTTGCAGCTGGCTGGCTTCTAGTGGCCCGTACTACAAAGGGAGTTCAACCTACTCAGAGATAACTCCGGGTTATCAGGCAAACTCAAGGTCCATTGTAATAGAAAAAAAGGAGTCAACGGAGGGGTAGTCGTAATAATCCGAGAGAAAATTTAATTTAATCTAGTTTACAAGTAAAAAAAACTTGAATATTCACTGACATTATAGTCGCACATTTATGAGAGAAACTTTGCTTTGCAAGGCTGCAACATCTCACGCATGCATGCCCTGTATTATGCATGCACTGGAAAGATATATTAAACTTTGCAATCGGATTTAGCAATGAAATACTTCTGAGTTTAGCCAACAATCACTATCATGCACCTTAGAGACTTTGCCTTGGATTGGGCATATTCAGAAGAAAACAGATTTTACGATTTTTTATGACATTAATTTCCGATTTTTCTTCTTGTAAATTTCACACTTTCATCTAGGCTTTGTTTTCTCGGTTATTAGCCTCAACCCCCTATTTTTTGGACATGTAAAATAGTTACACTCGACATCACAAAGTTAGTCCTGAAGTTACCTGTATAAGCCAGTTACCCCGCTTCGTAGTACAAGGCACTGGTCTACAGAGCAGACCACGACACAGAACTCTCCAGCAAAACAAAAGGTGGTGGTGTCTGTTTTTACATTAACAATGGCTGGTCTACCGATGTAACGGTGATTCAGCAGCACTGTTCTCATGACCTGGAATATTTACTGATACACTGTAAACTTTCTACTCTCCCTGCGAGTTTGCTAGCTACTAGACAGTTCATAAAGTGTCCAACCAGAGAAGAGAACATTTTGGATCACTGCTTACAGTCAGAAACTAAAACTCTGTAAACCTGTGGTGAGGACCAGTGAAGCTGTAGAGAACCTCCAGGCATGTTTGGACCCTGGTTCACAGCCAAACTCAGACAGCTGAGAAGTAGCCTGGAAAAGGAAGAGGCGTTTAGGAGTTGTACCCGGGCCAGGTTGAAGGAGTCAAAGTACAGGTTTAGCAAGGCAGTGCTGGATGCTAAACAGCTGTATGCAGAGAGACTACAACACCAGTTCTCAAAAAATTACCCTGCTTCGGTCTGGAGAGGCTTCAGAGAGATCATAAGCTAAAAATCCAAATACCCTCACTCCATGAACTACTGACGCCTTGCCAACGAGTTGAACCAGTTTTACTGTCGCTTTGAAAAACAATGGGACAGACCTGACACCATCCGCTGTCACACCACTGATTAGCCACAGTCCACTCATCACCTCTCCCTCTCTTACCATCCTGGAGAGGGATGTCAACAGACTGTTCAGGAAGCAGAAACCTCGCAAAGCAGCTGAGCCAGACTTTGTCTTCACAGACATTTTTAAAACCCCACTGGAGACATGCCATGTCCCAGCATGCTTCAAAGCCTCCATCATCATCCCTGTCCTCAAAAAAACAAGGACCACAGGACTAAACGACTACAGACCCGTCGCCCTGAAATCTGTGGTTATGATGTCCTTTGAGTGCCTTGTGTTGTCTCACCTAAAATCCAATCACTGACCCACTCCTGGACCCCCTGCAGTTCGCCTACAGAGCCAACAGGTCTGTAGATGACGCAGTAAACATGGCCCTTCACTACATCGCCGAGCACCTGGACTCACCAGGAACAACAACACCATCATCCCAGCCCTGCTGCAGGACAAGCTCTCCCAGCTGAACTCTTCTGACTCCATGCAGGTGGATCACAGACTTCCTGACGGACAGGAAGCAGCATGTTAAATTGGGAAAACATGTCTCTGACTCAGGACCATCAGCAGCGAATCCCCTCAGGGCTGCATTCCTTCTCCTTTGCTCTGTATACCTACAGCTGCACCTCCAGTCACCAGTGCGTCAAGCTCCTGAAGTTTGCGGATGACACGACCCTCATTGGGGTCATCTCTGGTGGAGATGAGTCCACCTACAGGTGGGAGATTGACCATCTGGTGTCCTGGTGGAGCCAGAACAGTCTGGAGCTCTAAAGAAAGCTCTAAAGACAGTGGAGATGATCGTAGATTTTAGAATGAGCCCACCCCCACCCTCCCCCATCTTCCTGGGTGACTCCGCAGTCGCCACTGTGGATTCCTTCTGCTTCCTGGACACCATCATCTCCCAGGACCTCAAGTGGGAGCTGAACATCACCTCCCTCACCAAGAAGGCCCAGCAGAGGATGTATTTCCTGCGGCAGCTGAAGAAGTTCAGCCTGGGCCCGGGTACCCACTGTCACTGATTCCCACGCCCCTCCTCGCCAAACACACACACACACACACACACACACACTTTACAACTATGCTCAACTGTGCTTTATGCTCATTTTGTGAACTTTTGATATCCTTGCTATTTATACATTTATATTTATGTTCATGTGTACTGTAAGCACCAATTTATACCAAGGCAAATTCCTTGAATGCGAAAATGTATGTGACAATAAACCTGATTCTGATGTAAAAGTACTCTATCCTTCTGTTGTGAATTATTTTGGAGCATTATAGCCAAAATTGTTGTCATTAATTGCTAGAGTAAGGGTGATCTACATTGTCATTATTTAAAGTGTTATTTTATAGTGTAAAGTTAGGATCACAGTTTTAAACCCTATAGTTCTGGGTGTGTGTGCACCTTTCTGTATCTAACTGCCCAGACTCAACAGTTGCACGTGTTTGTGTGAGTGAGCAGGCTCGTGTGCTTTGGGAGCAAAGGGAGGGAGAAGATAGCAAAAGCAGCATCAAAACATCTGCAAAGGAAAATGTGGACGCTTGTGTTACAAAACATACATCAATATAGTCCATCACAGTAAGAATGTCTTGTTTCTAGCTCAGAGCACAAACAACACCAGTTTATTCCACAGAAGTCAAAGAAAGCCAAAACATAAGGTGAAGCCAAGAAACAGAGCTATAAAAGGATGTCCAAAAGGAGGTGAAAGTCAGTCGTTACATGGTTTTCGTGTCGACTCGGGTCTCTGTTCTGGTAACAGAATGGGACTCTATTTTGCACCGATCTCTGACACACTCCGGTGGAACTCTTGTCTGTTTTTGTTGATAATAAAAATGTTGGTAAGAGTTCAAGCTTTCTTATCTGGCCCAAGTCTTCAATTTTTACACGACACTTCCCCAGCTACCACAAATTTATCCTGGAGCAAAACAGGCACCATATCATCCATCCATACATGACTACGATATTAGGGCTACACAGTGTTTGCAGATTGAGATTTTAAGGTATCGGAATGAGTTTACAGGACCAATAGTGGAAAAATACATAACTAAACACATCTGTCTCTTTCACTCAAAAATCTTCCCAGATGTTTTTAGTTGAGGATCCACTTCAGTTTCAGCACCACGGATAACTTCCAACTAATCAATGCCAGGCCGTCCTAGTAAATAATTTGTTCTTAAAGGAGGCATATTACTTAATTATTCAGTAAAATCATGTTTTATTGTGACTTGGCCACTGACAGATAACATGGAAAATGTAAGCCAAGAGTGTGACACATTGTCACTGTTTCTGCACCACAGTCCATTATATACCGCATAATAGATACATTTTATGCAAACATTGACAATGGAAACACAATAATTCTCTCTGTGATTATGGCCCCTTGCCAAATCTGCCCGCCAGCAACAATACCTGGCCTGCTGGCAGATTATGGTGTTTAAATAAATATAAATAAATACTTTGACAGTGGTGCTGAAGTAGATTTCAGTCAGGCAGCAAGTGACTCACATAATCACTTCCTCTTTACAAAACCCTACAAAATAAAAGCACAAGAAGCTTGTTTGCTGTAATGCTTTCCTTGGAGTTTGAATTTTTTTGAATTACTTTGAAAATTCTGAACATTAAAAGAGTCTGTAGCCTGCTTGACACACCTCTGAAAGAGGCGCCAGAGAATTGTGATTCCTCTAAATGTCTGAGCATGAGAAACAGTTGCTACAGAATTCAATTGTTGAAGAAAACAAAAATGGACCCGAGGTGGGATCAATAGTGATGGGTATCGCTACTCAATACCTTTATGGTATTGACAGCCCAGTATCGAGTAGAATCGAAACATCTCCAGTCAAACCAGTACTTCACTCAATACTTTTTGTAACCAGATTTGTCACAATTTGTAGGATGAGCGCAGAGGAGGTGAGAGCCCAAATGCAAGGCACACCAAGGCAGAGCAGATGCAGTGCAGGGTATTTAATGCAAATGAGAACAGGCTTACACACAGTTGACTGAAAAGTCCAAAATCCAAAATAGAAGAAAACAGGCAGGACGCTTCACACATAAAAACGACTGAGTGTGAACACTACACATAACACTACAATGACCAGACACAGACTTCTTCTTCTTGATTAATGGCAGATTGGAAACAACGTTTAAGTGCATACCGCCACCTACTGTACTGGAGTGTGTAACATCATATCACTCAACTACAAACCCCATTAAGGTGCTCTCATATTCTGTTCACCAACCCAGTGACTATAAGAAATTTAAACAATGCCTTCCTGGTGATTCTTATACCCTTTTCTTCTCCTTCTGTTCCCAATACCCCCATCAGATTCCATTCTCGCCCTGTTTTCTGAACCCTATCTTGAAATATCTGTCTTTCCGACTCAATGTGCAGTGCAAAATGACATGTTCAACATTTTCTTTAACCCCACAGTTTTCACACCTTTCGCTATTCCCTTTCCCCAATAAAAATAAGGTGCCATTCAGTCCAAGGTGCCATTCAGTGTGATCTACTCTCAGTCTTTTCATTATAACTTCCTCCCGCCTAATTTTTATTACTGAGTGTTGTATTTTATAGTAACTCCTTCCTTTCCTGTCTTCCTCCCACCATTTCTGCCATAGTTCAGTACCTTTCTTCTTAATAGCTGTTTTTCCTTCTCCTTGTCCTAGCGGTATTTGAATTATTTCCTTTTGTAATGCCTCTTTTGCTAGTTTGTCTGCAAGCTCATTTCCATTTACTCCCTCATGAGCTGGCACCATAGACTATATAAAAAAGGCTGGCACCCAGCAAACCTGAATATCTATCCCTCCCTGATGTAATCTTAACAAGCTGTGAAACATTTCTATCAGTAGATCTTCTCTGACAGATGCCATTGACTGAATGCTTTTAATAACTGCTCAGGAGTCTGTGCATAATATCACCCTATCAGGGCTGACCTCTTCAATCCACTGTAATGCTATGATGGCTGCTACTATTTCTGATGTGTATACGGATAGCCAATCTGATAATCATTTTGAGATATTTATTTTGAATTCTTGTATATGTATTCCAATTCCCACAAATTCCTGTTTATTTTTAGATCCATCTATATAGATTTTTAGATAATTATGGTAACTGTTAATCAGGTAGCTGCTTGTCCGTATTCCCACTTCCTCTGTTCCCCATCCTCTTTTCTTTTCCAGTATACTAAAATCTGTTTTTACGTGTAGATATAGCCAAGGTGGAATGTTACTGACTGGATTACAGACACAGACTGAGGAAACAAACAAGAATGTATACACACATGGGTTAACGAGCTGGGAGGGAGCAACACAGGTGACCAGGATCAGGTTAACGAGGCAGGCAGAGAGACAGCAGGAAAACAGAGAGACAGGCAGGCAGAGACAACTGGGGGTAACAGAGAGGCATGTTGGCAGAGAGACAGTTAACCCAGAACACATAAGTACACCGACCAGAAGTAAACACTAAGATGAACTGAAACACAGAACTAGGACACAGGGCTGAGATGCAGAGCTAAACCTTAGAGGCAAGACAGATACTAAGTAAACTTAATGATGCGGATGAATAACATAATAAGGCCACGCAGAGAACACAAAGAGCAGGACCCGAACCTTAAACAAGAACAACTAACAGAATGCAATAGTGAACAGACGGAACCAACTGGGAAACAGGAAAACACTAAACACAGATATAAACTAGGTTATTGGATACAGGACAGCAGACAGGACTGATACCCCAAAGAACAGACTAAATAACAGATACTGAACTGATCAAATATAACAAAAACTCACAGAAGGCTAAACATAAACATGGCCGACAGGCAGAACGTGACAAGATTGCAGTAAAAAATGATTATTTATATGGTTTTTCTTGCAGCCAAAGAAGAGCATAACATTTTTTCCTTATATACCTGTACCATAAATTGTATTAAAAACAAGGCCTGCATACGCCAAGTCCATGTGTGCTATTAACATCCGCTCACCTTTGTCTGCAGCTTCAGATATGTTTACCACTGTTGCAAGTTTATCACCACAAGCTTGGCTTTCCATTGATTTCATCTTCTGGTATCACAACACTTCTCTGTACATTTTTATTTGCTATTCACATCACTTGTCACTGATCGATCGCTGCGTTCCATCACATTATTAAACACTTTTGTGGAGCAGCAGTGATCAGCTGATTTTACTGATGGGGCCTGCCGCTGCTTCAGGTGTAACTGGTTTGATTGGCTGGGTGTGAAGCCTCTCTTTTGCTCTGTGAGTCTTTAGTGTAGTTAAGTGACTTGTTTAAACATACTCCATTCTTGTTTTATACTTGTGACTGTCGTTTTTGGAAGAGGTTTGAGACTCACCAATAAAAGAAAAAGTACTCCCAGAGATCATTTAATTCAGTTTATTGATCAAAAGTTAGCAAAACAATTTTCCATTGTTTACTTTCCACACGTATCAAAAAATTACCTTAAATTCATTTCTTACACCTTATTTGGTCACTGAACTGTTTCACCTCTCCTCTTCCATTCAAATATAAAAAAAATTGCAAGCTGTAGTATAATACCCCATATAATACTACCCGTGAGGATGAAGTAATTAGGATTAAGAGCAATCTGATACAATTTCCCAACACTTCTATGTAGCCTAACAGTTATTTGAAACAAGAAAAAAATTAAATAGATAACCTTGCTTGTCCATCACAACAATAAAAATTATAATGGGCTACCAATCAACTACTATGGTTTCAACAGGTGGTATTTTATTGAAGGTATCAAATGAAGTACTCTGTTGGTACTGTATCACTTTAAGGGTACTGGTTTTGGTACTGGTATTGTAAAATTATAAATGGTACCCAACCCTAGATCAGACACACCTTCTAGGTGCACCATCTTCTGGTGCAAGTCCTACACTTTACCAACTGACTTAACTGTACACATATATAACATCAACATATTATGCCTCATATTTTCACCCACCATCCAATCGCTGAAAAAATTGCTCCTATGCAAAACTTATTTGAGGAGCCCTGCTGTACATCATTACTTATTCTTCTTCCCTTTCCCATAGTTGTGTGCTTTCTCGTCCCTCTCCTCTCTCCTCCTATCACTTCCTGCAGGTGTTCCTGGCTCTGGACCTGTGGAGTCTGGATCTGTGGTTGAGAGTCTCCTGCTGCCCCTGTGTTCCTGCTCGACACCCTCTGCTACAATTACAACTACTGTTACTAGTCCCATTGCTATTATTACTGTTATTATTATCATTAATATTACAATTATTATCATTAACACAACTATAAATATATGTACCATTTTTCATTCAGTCTAAAGCAACATTACCTTTACTGTCTGTACCTCTATGTGTATACTGTGTAGGCTGCCTCCCTCTCTCTCTGTCCTGCTCTCTCTCTCTCCCTCACCCCCAACCGATCGAGGCAGATGGCCGCCCACCCTGAGCCATGGTTCTGCTTGAAGTTTCTGCCTCTTAAAAGGAAGTTTTTCCTTGCCTGTGTCGCCTACTGCTTGCTCTTGGTGGGAATTGTTGGACTTCTGTAAATAACTTCAGAGTATGTTCTACACCTGCTCTTTATGAAAAGCGCTGTGAGATAACTGTTGTTGTGATTTGGCGCTATATAAATAAAATTGAATTGAATTCTTTTTTGAACATATGCATTCAACGTATTAATGAGTATCTACATTGCCTGAAGAACGTAGTGACGAAAGCGCTCTGTAGCGCTATTTGTCTATTTTGGGCTACTGTAGAAACATCATGGCACAACGTGGCGACGTTAATGGAGGGGGGAACTGCGGTTATGTAGATATTTATGGCTCATTCACAGAATCAGAATCAGCTTTATTGCCAGGTATGTGTTCACATACGAGGAATTTGACTCAGGATTTTACATTGCTCATGATGTGCTTACTCATACAAAAGTTATAAGGTAATAAACCACCACTGAAAACATAAGTGGTCGTGGATCGTATATTTTATTTCTGTTACTAGATCCTCAGAAATATTAAACATTGGACCTTTAATAAAAAAATTTGATAAAAAAATTTAAATCAGCTTGTTGCTCATTTTTTAACAGTAGTACAGTGCGCATTCACAGGGGCTGATGTGACGCCTCCCCGTGCTTTTGTTTAAAATGTGAGTCTCAAATTGGTTCCACTTACAGCAGGGGTATTCAATTAGAATTCAAAAGGTCCACTAAGAGAAAATTTCCCGAAGCAAAGGTCCGGAACATCAAAACAACTAGCTTGCGTTATCCTTGAGTGCCATAACGTATAGTTGTATCAACATATGTTTTTTGTCAACAACAGACTGTCAAATCTAAAACTAAGTGCATAATTTTAAAAAATTAGAAAAAATGAAATAAATAGCTTGAAGTGATGAAGTGTAGTCTTAACCAATTTTATAATAAACACATCTTAACAAATGAACAGCTGTAACGCCTCCTCTTCTCTTTCATTCCCTCTTTTAGAGCTACCATTTTCCTACTTTCTCTTGTTCAGTGAGAAACGTGAGCTCTAGTTTGTCCTGCCAGCTAGGATTGGAGATCTATGAGAGATTCTGGTTCTGAACTGCCCGTGGGAGGAATGTACATGTAAGAATCTGTACATTCTTGATTAAAAGCCATGTGAAATCTCTTTTCTCTTTTCGTGTGTGTTTCCAAAACGTCTGTGGTTAATCTCGCGGACTCGACTCGCAAGCATGGGAATGCACAGATTTGATTGGCAGAGCAGCGTTACATGAGACGATTGGAGCACATGTCTATGAGTTTCCTGGCCCGCTAAACCAGGACTGTAAATGCTAGAGAAGCTGCGCGGGTTAAAATACAAACGCTCAGTAACTAGGTAGTAAGTCTCAATAATAAATCAGCTGTAGGTCCTCCTATTAGTGACCTCTGACTAACAGCATTAATAACTCTGAAAGAACACAACAATGGTGGAAATCCAGCTCTTCCTTAGAACTTCATAAAACTCTTACAACTCGATGTCAACGCATTCATTTCTAATGTAGGCTATATCAAACCTGCATATTGAACTTCATTTTTCAACAATTTATTACTACATGCCCACCTTTGTGTCTGTTTGATTGCCTTGATTGCCTGTCATATGTTTGCTTGTTCCTTCAGTCTGTGTCCGGTTGTCTTTACATGCTGAGTGCGTGCTTGTTCTGTGGTCTTCAGTCATCTGCTCTATTTCATTCAGTTTGAGACGTTGCCAGCCACAACTGTGTTTATCGTGAGTTTTTTTATTTATTTAGAGACCTCAAGGTGATCCTGTTTGTGTCCTGTGTTTGGGTCTTTAATAGAGTTGAGCCTGACACTCGACTGAAACGAGTATCCGGTATGGATACACACACTCTCTCTCCCTCTCATCGGAGATTTTTTTTTAAACTGTCAGCTGCCTCTAACCATTTTTTTTGACTTCACGCACTGAGTGTCTGACACTTTCTTGCTGTATTTTATGAAAAAAAAAAATAAAGGTAGTCGTGGTATAAATAAATTATTTACAATAATATTTCAAACTAAGCTACACACACACACACACAAACACCTCCCTCTCTCTCTGTCTCTGTCTTACTCACTCACACACACACACACACACACACACACACACACACACACCTGGGGCCTGTACCACGAAGCGAGTTCAACAAATCCAGGATATGTTTTCGTTACCTGGCTTCACTAACCCTAACAATCGCGATCGGGATAAGCGGCACCACGAAGCTGGTTATCAACTCGGTAAATTAACCCAGGGTTTCCCGATCCAGCCAGGAATGCGTTCACATAAAAGAGGCGGTGTTAGCAGCAGATGACCGATCACAGACATGAACAGGTCCACTGTCAGCAGAGCGTCATATTTTAGGAACGAGGATTAAACTGTAACACTACAGAAATACGACAGTAGCACGGCTGAAACACAGACACATGCAGGGAGACAAAAAATCGTAGACTCTGTGAATGCCTGAATGAACAGGCATAGTCTATCATAATGCGTTGATAAAAAGTGTTCTTATGAGCTGCAGAAAATATCAGCCTTATTCTTTCAGCTCGGCTGTGTGTCGGCGTTTCCACATTAAAAGACTCGGGCCGTTCTCCCTCACTAAAAAAACTTGTCGCCACTTCAAAAAATGAGATTAATTTAGACTATTCAAACATTGTTATAAATTAACTAAATAAAGCAATGAAACGGAAAAAATCCCTTCATGCCATGAAATGTGCTCAAATAATGTTTGAAAGACTGAATCTCAATATTTAGGCTGCTGAAAACTCACCGTCCCACCTTTTGCGCCCATATCGCAAAAGGTGGGTAGGAACATGACTACAGTCTCTGTAGTAGACCTTAGAAAGCTATACTAACCTAGGCTAAATAGATCGCCTAGTTCATATTAAAATTTAGTATTTCAATATCCCTATCAAACTGCTAGTAATCTCCCGTATTTTAACCTGCGTTATTTAAAAATAATAGGCGCGTTTGACTTTGCGGCGCTGCGCAGTGCTGACTTAACATAGGCTAAGGCATGCTGGTTTAAAATTGTGTCCAACGTTCGCCGGCGCTGCAAATCGTCACCATGTCACGACATTAAAACCATAGACTGTATATAAAAAATAAAACCTCGCGGGAGCTTTCCCCAACTGCACAAAGTTGGAACCACACTATTGCCCGGTCTCGCGGGATTATTCTTTGCAAACGTCATTGATGTCAGCTCACAGTAAGCTGCTGCAGGTAGAATGTGTCTGACTTTACGGCACAGTTTTTATAGGCCTATCCCGCCCCTGCGGTCACCTGCAGCTCACGTTAGACTATCAAGTCGGCGAAAGTCAGCCACCGTCATCTCGAACGCACCTAACAGAACTGTTTGCGCTCTACTCTCCTGTAAAATGAACCACTTGGGCCCAGCCCACAAATACACTCCTTCCAAAACAGTCTTAAAGAAGCAAAGTCTGCAACAAATTTGTACAATAACTCACTAAAAGAGTAAAGAAAAGTTTTGTGAAATTAAAAGAAAAACTTTAAAAGAAAAGCAATATGAAATGAAAAGAATGTGTGGAATGAAAATAAAATGTTGGCTAAATGTAAAGACAAATAATGTTAAATGAACAGAAAATACGTAAATAAGCATTTAAATAAATGCTCTTCATATATACCCTTTTGTGTTCATTTAGGCTATAACACCTGTCTTAAAATGTAAGGGATAGCCTACTGATTGGATGGGGTGGTGGGACTGCTCGCGGTGGGCACCGGAAAATTTCCCTTATTTTCAAATCCAAAACTTGACAGGTATGAACCTGCATGTATTGGATTGCACTACGTCACTGGTCGTAGGACAAATAAAGGTCCAAATGGGTCTTCTGAATGTCCAGTCATTGTCTAACAAGACATTTGTTCTTCGCGAATTTTGTTATTCCCATGCTCTAGATTTTATGTTTATAACCGAGACGTGGATGCGTGAGGGGATGTCTCGCCCTTGATGAAACTTTGTCCTCCTACCATCAGCTTTTCAGCACTCCAAGACTTTCTGGAAGAGGAGGGGGGATTGTTTCACTTGAAACTGTGATCCTTATTCTAGTTTTGAATCGCAGCTTTTTACTATACTTTTTACTAAACCTTCTATGGTATTGATTGCTGCAATATATCGTCGACCTAAGTACAATGACAACTTTATTTCTGAGTTTGCTGACTTTTTATCAAGATTTATTTTGCAGTATGAGAGGATTTTAATTGTTGGTGATTTTAATATCCATATTTGCTGTGATGATAAGCCATTAGTTAAAGACTTTTTAAATGTCATTGAGTCTTTTAGTTTCACACAATTTGTGTCTGAACCTACACATCAGCGTGGACATACATTAGATTTAGTTCTAAGCTATGGTTTGTCTGTGTCAGTTAATAATATCAGTGCCTTACCAATTTCAGATCATTCGCTGATATTATTTGACATGTCTATCCCTAATTCACTTAGCATGGGGAAAATGGTGCAGAAGACAAGGTTATCTCGTTATATTAGCACTAATGCTTTACATGACCTCAATTTGAAACTACCAGATGTGATGGATCCAGTTTTAAGCCAAGCCTTTTCAGTGGACTGTCTCCACAGTATGGATTTGTCAGCACATGATTTTATGATGTACTTTTATGAGAGAGTTGAGGACATCCGCACTATGATACCCCAGTCAGTTATTGGGGGTTTAGACTATCACAGGACCATTTTCTACTGGACAGGGCTACTCTGAGTTTGAGACGATTTCATTGGCTGAGTTGACTAAAATTATTGTGACTGCAAGAGGTACCACTTGCTCTCTGGATCCCTTGCCTGCCTGGGTTGTTAAAGAACTATGGCCAACATTAGGATTGTATGTTCGGAGGATATAATGTGTTATGGAACAGGGTCGGAGTTTCTTGCCGCACATTGATATAAACTGGTATGACTATTAGTTATAAAACATTAAATCAAAAGTTCATAATACATTCTGAACTTTGCTATAGCGCCTAATGCTTGTTTGTATGTGATTATAACAACTGTTATAATGTCTTATGGATGCATTATATCATGTTATAAATATATGCATATGTCATTATAGAAATGACCTTCATAGAAAGTGTTACCAGAAATCTTAAATGTACGCTGTCATCCATGTATTTTCTGATTATCTATCTCATTCCTTTCTATGACGGCTGGCTTGTCACCCAGTGTTCCACTGTGGTTCAGAATAACTTTAAACACTTTTGCCTTCTGACATGTACGAATGACTCAGCCTAGTTATTTTCAAGCATAACCCTCTGACTGTTGAGAAGAAACTTTTATTATTCTGCTAAAAGATTTAATGTCAATCAAAACTAATTTAGCAAAATATGGTGTTCCATAGACAAATATATGATGTCTAAACTACCTTTAATATTATTTTCATTCATTTTTGTCCTGGTTTGAGGTTAAAGCTATAGACTTATTTCAGTTGTCTATCAATGAAACCAAAAACTAATTTCCCACCTGTTGTGCAAATTAGATTAATTGTGTAATTTTAGAGCATTATAGCCTAAATTGTTATTATTAATTACTAGAGCAATTGTGGTCTACATTCTTATCATTTAAGGTGTTATTTTATAGTGTAAAGTTAGGATCACACTGTGTTAAAACTCTATAGCTCTGAGTGTATGTGCATCTTTTTGTATCTAATTGCCCAGGCTCAGCAGTAGCATGTGTATTTGTGTAAGCAAGCATGTGTACTTTGGGAGCACAGTGAGGGAGCACACTGACACAGCAAGACAGCATCAAAAACACCAGCAAAGGAAAATGTAGAAGCAGAATTTTTTAAAATTGTGTTACAAAACATACATCAATATAGTCCATCACAGTAAGAATGTCCTGTCTCTAGCACACAGCACAAAAGACACCAGCTTATTCCACAAAGTCAGGTTATAGTTAAAATAGCATTATCAGCATGCCTAGGACATAGATATGGGGAGCAGTGCAGACAAAAAGCAGACATCAGTGCAGTCAAAAAACAGTCATCAGTGATTATCCTTAATTATTTTAATCTTTTTACCTAATTATGACTACAATTGTTGATGTATTAGTCTAGACATGTTTAATTACAGCTTAAGGGGTTGATTGTCAACTCCAACCTCTGATGCTTATACTCTGCACTGTAAAAAATGGCTTTGAAATCCACAATTATTTACTGTGATTTGTTTCACAATAAGTTGCTTGTCAATTGCTGCCAGTTATTTACTGTGATTTCTTTTACAGTAAGTTGCTTGTCAATTGCTGCCAGTTACTTACTGTGAATTTCACAGTAAGTTACTGGTCAATTGCTGCCAGTTATTTACTGTGATTTGTTTCACAGTAAGTTGCTTGTCAGTTGCTGCCAGTTATTTACTGTGAATTTTACAGGTTTCTTACAGTGTGTAAGCTTTGAGTGAACTTGCTTATAACCTGTGTGAACTTGGAGTGAACTTGCTGAAAGAATTTTTGCTTAACGTTTTCACGACAGATTGAGGGTGAGCAAATTCTCATCAGATTTATACTTTGCAAAAAGGCGTCAGATTGAGGGTGAGGAATTTGACAACAGAATGATGAGCAGAAAGTAGATACAGTCAGCACTATATCAAGATTACTGTAAGAAACCAAGCATTAATGAAAGGTACAGCATTACACGTTATTCTTGCATTAACTTTTTAAGAAATATAATTGCGTGTCAAATTACGCATGTATAACTTTTTTAAAAATAGACTGAAAGTTTAAATATAATGGAGAACTTCTTGAAAAATTAAAAATATAGAAAGACAGTATTAATAAACAGCTGAAAAAAGTGTTAAATTGGTAAAACAATATGCGTAAGAGGCCAACAGCCGAGAATAATAAGTTCACCATAAGGAGCGTGGGGGGCAAACCAGCCCAGAGGGGGATATATAAGGCTGTCTGCTGACCACAGCTTCAGTTCAATCTTCCGACCTGCTGGGATGTTACTCAGGTTTAAATGTCTTTTATTGGAATAAACTCTTTTGCACCAATCTCTGACCATCTCCGGTGAAACTTTTGTATTCTAAATGGTGTCTATTTTTGTTGATAATGAAAATGTTGGTAAAAGTTCAAGCTTTTTTATATTGGCCCAAGTCTTGAATTTTTTTCACAGCATTATATCTTTCTTTTTTTTTTAAACTTGCTCTCACAAAAACACAAAGACCATTTTTTATTTTTTGTCTGGTTAAAGAACCCAAGACCTTCAGTTCTAAAACCAAACCTACGCCCATCCATCCATTTTCAACGGATGAATAGCAATTCTACATATATGCTACACAAAAACATTAGAGATCTAGCCCACTGAGCACTTAAAGGTGATCTCTTCCAAATGTGACGGCCCCAGGTTTGGGACCCCTTTTGTTCTTTGAATCTTGTTGTGTTCTGTCCATTTAATCCGTTGGTGGGTGGAGCTGATATCTGGTTTGAGTTGCAACACACCTGAGCAGGAGGCTGTAAAGGAGACCTGGGGCAAATTCAATCTCAAAACGTTTTGCGCTGGTTTGCAAAGTTTTCTGATTGAACGACATGTTTTCTTGCAACGTTCCTCAACGGGCTTCAAGATATGTTTGCTCCCGTTTGGTGGGCGTGTCTCAGGTGTTACCCAATGAGCGGCGACAAGTTTGTAAAACAGCGTTAAAAAGGAAAATGCAGTGCGCTTGTGTACACAATAGGGTGTTCAGAGAACCACCGTTTCCATTTAAAAAAACATTTTGCTACATTTTGTCTGCGCTGAACTCGCCCCTGCTTGATGATTTGACTCTCCCTTCTCCTTGCCCACCAACTGATTTTGTTCTGTTTGTTTCTTTGTGTTTTACACCCATACACTCCATTCACACGTACATTGTGTACATACTGATCTGACAGACACCTACAATCGTTTATTTTGTTTAATTTACTAATAAAACTTTTAAAAAATTAGTATTATTTGCCTGGTAAACCTGACAAAGCACAGTCAAGTACTTTATTTAGTGAACTGTCAAAAGTAATTGTCGCTGTACCATGTTGTCTAAAGCTTGCCATGAATGAGTCCCTTTTGGTAGATATTTGATCTCTTAGACATCCTTTCTTCCTCCCCTTGGATGTTTTCTTCAATTACTTAATTAATCAATCCTGGAGGGCCTCTAAAAGATTTTATTGGACTTCATGTTTACAATGATTCACAAATATTTCACTATTTACAAATGTGTATTTTTAGATTTGTGTTGTGTAAAATTACATCTATGTGTACACACAAGACACTTCCACATATTTGCAGATCACTTCCTGTCATTTTGTGGGTCACGCTACATTTGTCTTCCCTTTTACACATTTGTGGAATTTTGTCCAATGTGTCCCATGGAAATCTGTAAAAAGATATCTGTAAGTTTGTGAGCAGTTTAGTAGCTACACCAGCATGGGGTGACAGCAAAGTTTCCTCCCATTAGTTGACAGGATATCCACTGGACTAATAGCATCATCCTCATCAGTAGGAGACACAAGGAAAAGGACTGAGCCTGGTTTCAAGCCGCTCGTGATCCAGGTTCGGGTTTATCCTTGTCATCTACAGGTAAGTCTGCTGTGCAGTTTACCAATTGTGTGTTACCTGTGGTAAGTAAGTTAGTTGTGTAACGTTAGCCGACAGTACATAACAAGCTCACATGCACTAGGCAGTCAGAAGAATCTGGAGATTACCCAGTGGACTGAGGTTCGTTTTGGCCTGCTGTTACTTTTCCTCGCATCTGTGTCATTCGTGCATACTGTATCTGTTTCTGCTGGGGTTTCCCAAAGCTGTTTTTAAGGTGTGTTGTACTTACAGCAATCTTAGCAGGATGGGTAGTAGTATAAATCGGCCTTTAGGATGCACTGAATGAAACAAACCAAGGTTTTTACGCAATGGCTGATCCTCCTGACTCTCCATGAAAACCATTAAAATACGCAAAGCCCTCATTTAAATACTGCCACCTCCATTGTGTTTGCTCCCATTGTCATCTATGCAATAATTCTTAGTAAGTCACTCACATGTACTAAAATTACATGTGCAATATTTTACAATGCAAACGCAATTTAGTACTCTTTATTCGGAATATAAATCCGCCCTATGGGTAGTAACCATAGTTTTTAAAAGTGTAGGCTTGTTTTCTGTCTAGCCTTATACATTTGTATGTGTCATTGTTGGTGTAGCTAGTCTTGGCTATTTCTCTAGAGTTGTTGAGGGTGCACCCCTAGCCAAAGCATACCTTGAAAAACAGTGTTGATATAGGCTACTTTAATGGTCAGTCCCAAATGTCTGTATTTTGTAATGTAAAACTTTCTTTCCAGATAAACATGTGGCAAAAACTATACCTAGTTTGGTACCAATTGCATCAATAAGTAGAGTTAGTTCACAAAATTAGCAGTCTGCTGGTTTGCATGAACATGGTGGCATGGAATAAATTCCCAGCCGAAATTATTCTGCCAGTCCGCCCCTGCTCACATGAAATCATTTAGTTCACAGTGTTTTGACAATAATTAGCATACCATTCACTTATCCTTGAATTGAACCCCATGTAATGAAAGTAAATTTATGTTTTTATCATTTAAGAAATAGAGCCAAGGTTAATTCTTTTATTTCAGCCACAGGTTTGGAAAAACTCATCAATGCCTTTATCTCCTCCCGCCTTAAACACTATAACTCCCTGTTGTACCTGTCTCAGTCAGAAATCAATTCATTTTCTACAATTAGTCTAAAATGCTGCAGATTGATTATTTATTGTCTTCCAATACTTACATATATCGACTTGTTAATGTTACTGGTATTCTACATTGTCCACCACTGTGTGTAATACAGATTTTTATTCAACTTATTTATGTTTTACATTGATTGCTGTACTGAAACGTGCTATTTAGGGGTCCAAGCCCGAGTGGGCTGGGAACCCGCGATTGCAAGGCATCGCGGTTCCCAGTACCACGTAGTGGCTGGGAACCCTATTGTAATCGTTAGGATTTTTATTTTTTTTATTCTTCCGCCGCTAATTCCACTACTGCAGCATACCCTGTAAATGCTAGGGACGCGAAACTCACAGGGTAGGTACAAGCCCCTGCAAGTACCTCAGGCGCAAAAATTCACACACTTCTACCACTAGGGGGCGCTATAAGCAAGGTCAACGCGTTTGGGCTTGGATCTCCCGCCTACGAAGGTGGATATCAAAAACCTTATATCGACGTGTTCGGGGGATCGTGCTGAATCTCCTGGTATAGGCCACGCCCATTTCCGCCTAGACTTTTTTCGCGTAAAATCGCAAAAACTGAAACACTGCCTGAAATCATCTCCAAGTTTGCTGAGGAAATTTTGATCTGACAAAAAATGGCGCAATTATACGCTAACAAACGTTTGCCAAAAACGCTATTAACAGGAACTTAGGGCATAACTTCGGATTGGAATGGCCGATTTACACCAAATTTGGACCATTCATTTGGGACGCCCCCCTGAGGGGCTGTGCAAAATTTGGTGCAACTCGCCCCTAGGTGGCGCTCTTTAATCCAGAAAATTAGTTCCTCTATAACCACAAGTCACATTGACATGAAACTAGTGCCAAATTGTTCACCATGGTCCCCTGATGCCAGGCACTAAAGGGGACCCTAATGTGCCCATAGGTGGCACTGTTATTGCAAATTAAAAATGTTTTCAAAAATCCCATTGACTTACATTCATTTTATATCTCCATAACCACAACTCCGATTGACACCAAATTTGGGTCAATTGTTACCCATGGGGCCCTGATGACACATGAAGAATTTGGTGCAGTTTGGCCAAAAGGTGGTGCTGTTATCAAAGCTCAAATACCCCATTCATTTCAATGGGATTTTCAAACAAAGTACATTTTACCTCATAACAACGGCCTACTACATCGCACATTCATAAACCTTATATCCACGCGTTCGGGGGATTGAGCTGAATCACGTGATGTAGGCCACGCCCATTTCCGCCTAAACTTTTTTCTGACAAGCCGGCTGAAATCATCTCCTCCGAAGCTGCAAGTCCGATCGACACGAAAATTGGCACAGATAATCTCTGGACCGAGCTCTACAAATTTTGTGTACAGAATTTTGATCAGACTAAAAATATCACAATTATACGCTAACAAAACTTTGCGAAAAACGCTACTAAAAGGAAGTGATGTCAGATCTTAGGTTAGGAGTGGCCGATCAACACCAAACTTGAGGACCTTATGTAGGAGACCCCTCTGAAGGGCTGTGCAAAATTTGGTGCAGTTCGCCGCTAGTTGGCGCTACTCAAAAAAATCCCATTGACTTTACATTCATTTTATATTATTATAATTATTAATTCTTCTTGACCTCAGCTCAGCTTTTGACACTGTGGACCATGATGTTTTAATTAGCCGTCTGAAACACTATGTTGGTATCAGTGATGTAGCCTTGGATTGGTTTGTCTCCTATTTGTCAAATAGGTCATTTTCCGTGACCCTAGGAGAAGTCTCCTCCTCGCATGCGCCTCTATTTTGTGGGGTCCCCCAGGGGTCGATTTTGGGTCCACTATTGTTCACCATATACATGCTTCCCCTTGGAAAAATCATTCAGTCTTATAATATTGACTTCCATTTTTATGCAGATGACACCCAGCTGTATGTCCCGTTAAGGCCCGGTTCCTCTGATGTCTCTGCTATCCTCTCCTGCCTCAATGAAATAAAAGCCTGGATGTCTAATAACTTCCTTCAGTTAAACAACACAAAATCAGAAATAATTGTATTTACCCCCATCGGAGCCAGCACTGGCTACATCAAAAACGTCACCACTAGCTTGAGGGCCTTCACAGACAACATTCAGAAAAAAGCTCGTAACCTTGGTGTCATTTTTGACTCAGAGCTGTCTTTTGATGCCCAGGTGACACAATTAGTGCAGTCCTGTTTTGTCCAGCTGAGACTGCTAACTTAGATTAGAACATTTCTCTCTTCTGCTGACCTAGAGAAGGTAATCCATGCTTTTATTTCCTCAAGACTTGACTACTGCAATGCCCTGTACTCTGGTATCAGTAAGGGAAATATTCATAGATTACAGCTCATTCAAAATGCTGCAGCCAGGCTTTTAACTCGCACTAAGAGGAGTGACCACATCTCACCAATCCTTGCTGCCCTTCACTGGCTACCTGTGAGTTTTAGAATTGATTTTAAGATTTTACTACTTGTTTTTAAGGCCCTGAACGGACAGGCACCTGCCTACATCTCTGATTTGATAACTCCATATAAGCCAGACCGTTGCCTGAGGTCCTCTGGCAGGGGTCTTCTAGTGGTTCCAAAGTCTCGTCTGGTCTCTAAAGGTGACCGAGCCTTTGCTGTTCGGGCCCCTCAGCTGTGGAACTCCCTGCCCGGAGATCTCAGGCAGGCAAAGTCAGTGGCCTCTTTTAAATCTCTTCTCAAATCTCACTTTTATCGGATGGCTTTAATATAAACATTATATTATGGCTGTAATTGTATTTTTTGATTTTATTGTTGATTTGTAATTTTACTTATATTTACATTTTTAAGTATGAATTATGTTTGTCTCGCTGTACAGCACTTTGGAACTTGGTTTTGAAAAGTGCTATACAAATAAAGTTATTATTATTATTATTATTATTATATCTCCAGAACTGCAGGTGCGATTGACACCAAATTTGGGTCAATTCTTCACCATGGGCCCCTGATGACACCTGAGAAAATTCCTGCAGTTCGGCCTAAAGATGGCGCTGTAATCGAAGCTGAAATGCCGTCAGAAACCCCATTGAAATTAATGGGATTTCAAACCAGCACACTTTTTCACAAGGTTTGGAATGGCCGATCAACACCAAACTTGGTGACCTTATGCGACACCACTTACCGAATCCCTTTGAGAAAATTGGTGTCAATCGGCCTCTAGGTGACGCTATCACTTCGAAATCAATAAACAATCCCATAGACTTACATTCATTTCAGATCTCCATAACCGCAAGCAACTTTCATTTACAACTATGGTCTTTTCTGCTCCACGGGCCTCGCCTAGGCTCGGGGGCCTGTTCATTATGGCACAATTAATCATGGCGGGCCGGGACGCGCCCTCCGCGGGGCCGGGGGGCGGCTGGCACCGGGGTCTTGGACCCCGTTTACAACTGCTTGCAGTTCTAGTTATTATTATTGTTGTTGTTGTTGTTGTTATTGGGTCCAGGACAATTTTCATGGTTTGCCATGTTAATTACTGTATATCTGTACCATTTCTATTGTTCTTTTAAATAGGCCCCTCAGTTTCAAATTGCGCAAAAATATAAGCTGCTAGAAATACACATTTCGGGAGGGCGTGGCAACATGGTTAACGTGTAGACGCGTCTTAGCCAGCTCCTGTATATTTCTTCGTTAATAGAACACCAAACGCCAATTTATTCCCTTACTTTTGATTTTTTTTTTTCCTTCTTCGGATAATCCACAACGCATCCTAGTATGACTGGGAAAGGCAGCTCCCGTCAAGAGCGTCCAAATCGGGCTCCGACACGGCACAGTGGCGATAAAGCTAACGCTAACCCTCCGTTGTCACCCAGACACGGCGACGACGAAGAAGACCCATCCTTGTCTGCAGTGATTAAACTTATTGAAACTTTCCGTGGTGAGACCCGCTGCTCAATGGACACCCTGCAGGCTACTGTGGAATCGTTTGGTTCACGTCTTACTGCGGTTGAAACCTCGCTACAAGACTGTGATAACAGGATTACTGTACTCGAGGCTAAATGCCTTGGAAAGGTGCAACAAGCTGCTAATTGCTAAGACGGAGGACCTCGAGTCGAGAAGCAGGCGCCAAAATCTACGCGTGCTTGGCATTCCGGAGAACATGGAAGGGTCACAAGTAACATCATTCATGACTGATTTCTTCGCTGAGACGCTGGGTATGGAGATCCCCGAGGGGCCGGAGATGCTGGACCGGGCACATCGTCTTGCCTCACGACCTAATGAAGGCCCAAACACTCCCCCAGACCAATAATCGTTAAGGTACACCATTTCAGAGTGAAACAGCGCATTCTTCAGCTGGCCAGGGAGAAGGGCCCGCTCGCTTTTCGTGGGCGACCGGTGCACATCTTTCTGGACTTTACATCTGAGGTCTCTAAAAGGAGGGCGTCCTTCAGTGGCGTCAAGCAGAGATTCCGGGCTGCCAGCGTGAGATATGGTCTACTTTTCCCGGCTCGGCTACAGGTGTCGTTTAACGGTGGGAAATACAGTTTTGTAACGCCAGAGGAGTCAGAGAAATTTTACGTGGTGACCGTAGCTCTGACCCTCGCGGGTCGGGCTGATGGCGCTGGCGCTAACGGGTGACTCTCCATGGACTCCTGGTTAGTTTGTCTTTTCTTAGGACAGTCTCACTCACGCTTTTTTCTGGACGGCTTGAAGTGGTTCTATAACTGTGCTATACATTTGCGTGAGTCTTTCTTTTAGACCGTCAATATTTTATTTTATTTTATTTTATTTTATTTTTTTCTCTTCTTATCTGATTGAATGTGGTCAGGGTTAAAGCATGTTTATTTTAGTTCTGTTCTGTGTACAAGTAGCATTGTTACAGTATTTTTCTAGACGTTTGGTTGCTGCGTATTGTTCCATTTGGAGTACTGGCTTAGTGCAGTTAGGATGCACAGGGTAAAGTGTATTAGATACTTCGTTTGGGGAGGCGTTTGTGGTTTGAGGGGTGGGTGGGCTGGGGTTCTGTTTATCTCCACACTGTTCTTGAGTCGTTTTTTTGATTTGATTAGGTTTTAGTACTCAGTCTTAATGTAACGCCTGGTAATCCAGACAGATTTGCTACACACACCAATTGGGATTATGGCAGATAATGCAACGATAAGACTATGCTCCTGGAATGTACATGGGATTCAGGACCCTATTAACCGTAAGAAAATACTTAATTATTTAAAGAAAGAGAATGTACAAATGGCCTTAATTCAAGAGACTCATTTAAATGACAGTGAACATTTAAAATTAAAGAGGGAATGGGTGGGCCAGGTTTACTACTCTTCTTTTACTACTAGGAGCAGAGGGGTAGCGATCCTGGTTCACAGGTCCTTACCCTTGACGGAAGTGGAAGTTAAAGCTGATGTGTCGGGCAGGTACGTTATGATTAGAGGGACACTTAATGGAGACACTGTCTCCTACTTAAATGTCTATGCCCCCCCTGTTCGCTCACCAGATTTTTTCACTAAGGTGTTCTCCCTTTTCTCAGAGTGGATTGATGAAGCCTCGGTAATAGCTGGTGACTTTAACTGTTGTTTGAATCCGCGGCTGGATAGATCTAGCAAAACAGGACAGTCTAATGCGGGGCAGAGCCGGTCTTTGCGTGGCTGCTGCAGGGATATCCACTTTATTGATACATGGAGGACTCTTCACCCCACTGACAGACAATATACGTTTTACTCTAAGGTTCATAAATCGTCTTCTAGAATTGATTATTTCTTTACTCCCAAATCTGCACTTCAGAGTATGCTCATGCTCAATCGGTAATATCATTATTAGTGACCACTCTCCTGTGTTTTTGGTCATGTCCAGCACATTACAACATCCCATGAGCCAGTGGCTCACCATCTCCTCAAGAATCCAAATTTTAAAACGTATTTAACTGAACAGTTTAAATATTTTGTCACTGAAAATGACGGCCCAGGTGTGTCTCCTAGTCTGCTTTGGGAGACCGCTAAGGCAGTTCTTCGAGGCCTTACTATATCGTTCTCAGCAAACCTTAAGAAAAAGCAGAGGGCAGAGCAACAGGAGCTTGAACAACAACTTAGCAAACTGCAGGGAGAGTTCAACTTAAATCCATCAGAGGAGTTGAGGTCTCAAATCGATGCCACTACTATAGCTCTAGACACTCTCCTGTCTAAGGAGGCTCAGAAATCTGTTTTGTTTGACAAGCAAAGAATGTACGAATTTGGAAACAAACCAAGTAAATATTTAGCAAATCTAGTGAAGGCAAAGGCTGGATCTCAGGCCATCCCAGTTATAAAAGACATATCTGGTAATCGAGTTTACAATAACAAGGATATAAATACCTCCTACAGGCCAATCTCTTTTCTTGATGTAGATCGAAAATTAATCGCTAAAATACTGGCCAGGAGACTCGAAGGTATCCTCCCAGATATCATTTCATTAGATCATTGGAGAAAAAAAAGGGCCAGACTAAAACTTACTAAGCTACAATGCCCTCTTGATGACGGGGGCCTGGCAGTCCCAGATATTAAACGCTACCAAATTGCAAGCCTCTGTAGCTATTTCTGGCATTGGTTTAGAGGGGACCCAGATTCTACTTGGTTAACTTTGGAGGCTACTCCAGTGGTCCCTATTCCCCTCCGTAACGTTTTGTATGTGTCTAAGAAATGGACACAGCTTAATGTGAGAGGCAATTTTTTATTACAGAATGCTCTAAAAGTCTGGAGACTGGCAAGGAAATTAGAACACCAAGAAAGCTTCATCTCTCGCCTTACACCTGTCCACTTGAACCCAGATTTTCCCCCAGGTTTAGTAGACCATGCTTTCTCTTTGTGGTCCAATAGGGGTATATGGACTGTAGGTGATTTGTTATTAGATGGTGCTGTGATGTCATTTGCTCAGCTGAGAGAGAAATACAATCTCCCTCAAAATAACCATTTTAAATACCTGCAAGTACGCAGTTTTGTCACCTCTCTTACTAAGGTATACCACGGTGGATTTTCTGTCTCGGCTGTGGAGGAGGCCATCCAGAACCCGGATGCTAGAAAACTTGTTTCCAGGTTCTATAGGGCCCTGTCAGTCCCAAACAATGACTGCATGACTCAGGTGAGGTCTCTGTGGGAGGCTGATCTGGGAGAGGCTTTCCCTGACAATGAGTGGGACAGCATCTGGTTGAATACCAAAGGTTGCCTTTCTTCCAACAAAGCCAGGGAGCTGCAATTTAGGATCATACATAGACTTCAGATTACTCCCATGAAACACAATAAATTTAATCCGCTGCTCTCAAAATACTGTAATAAGTGCAAAATTGCTGAAGGTACATACTTTCACTGTATTTTTGGATGCCCTCTTGTTAGTGACTTTTGGAGTAAAATTTGTAAAGAAATTGATATTATATTCAAGGGAAAACTGGCCCTGGAACCTATTTTCTGTGTCCTAGGAATAAATACGGAACTTTAAATGTTAGCCCCTCCTCGTTGAGGTTGCGTAAGGTGCTGCTGTTTAGTGCAAGGAGATGTATTCTTCTCCAGTGGATCTCAGACTCCGCCCCCACAGTTTCATAATGGACACGGAGTGTTATGGAACTTATCCCCTTAGAAGCTGTAAGCTTCTGGCTCAAGGACAAACCATGCAAGTTTTTCCACGTTTGGGACCCCTTTCTGGAATACATTGGAGATGATAGGGCTCATGCACTCCGGAGTGGTCTTTATGGCCTGGCATGGACTGAGATTACGAGTCATGCTTCCAGGTCTTAGTTCTTTATGTGTTATGCTGTTACACCACTACTATGTTTGATTGCCATGGGTACTTCTATCTATACGAACCTTCTGTCTGAGTGCACTTTATTTATTACTTACTGTAATTTTTTTTTTTAGGTTGGGTTAACTTATGTGTGGAGAACGTGTTTTGTTGGTGGTAAAGGGGCGCATACGCTGGTCTTGAATTTCCATCTGTCATGTTTACAAGCCTTTAAATACAATAAAAATACTTAACAAAAAAAAAAAAGAAATACACATTTCAAAACTTGGTTAGGTTAGATGAACAATATCTACATACCTTTCCAACATACTGTGGTTCAGATCCCATGTACTCCTCCAGGACAAAGAACTGGTTCCACACCCATCCTCTTTTAATACGTTGGACTCTCAGCCTCTTGTTTCTCCTTACCATCGCTCTGGCCTCTAACAATGTCACTTCCCCTAAAGGTGCCCTTACAGTATTACCTCCAGTCCCTCCCCTGGCTGACATCACTCCAGCCTTAGTGCTGCTCTGGAGCTGAGCTTGCAGGGGAATTTGGGAGCTGTAGTCCAATAGCCAACAGGACCCCATCAGAAACAGAATGACATATTCCCCTGTGATCATTGGGGAGTATTGCTGTTAAAAAGGCAAGTAAAAAGTTAAAAGGGCTGGCTATTTCCAGGTTGGAAATTAACATGCATCAACAGCTGTTTTTTCCCTGTAGGTAAGCATTGGACAAAGTGTTTAACTTCCAATAAGATGCAAGACGAGAGGAAGATCTGTTACCACACTGTCCTCGCTGAAGTGTGAGAATTACTGAAGATCATTATCTTGGATAAGAGATTTACACACTTTGGTTTGATGTTGACTGAGGTTCCGTAAAAGGGCTTGTATTTGGTCTTCTTTAATGATATTTAGAGTTTGATTGCAAAGGAACCAAGGTGACCTCCTTGTCTTCTCTTTAGTTCTTCTGTCAGTTCTCAGTTTAAACACCTGGAGAAAAATGATAACATTGTTTAGTAAGTTTGCTAAAAAGAAAAGTATTTCTCGAGCAGACTGAGTTTGTTTAATTGCCACACACTACTAAGTTATGATGGATGAAAAATCACAAATAAATGAATAAATAAATAAATGTAGAAATAAATGAAGAAATAACGGGTGGTGACACATGCCTATGGTGTGAGAGACCCAGGTTCGATCCCCCACTTTGACACATCCAATTGTAAGTCGCATCCAATTGTAAGTTGCTTTGGATAAAAGCATCAAATAAATTAAATATATTTTTGTAATACAAAAGGCTATTTCTGTATTTATTTCTGTATTTCTACATGCATTTATTTCTGTATTTCTACATTTATATATATATTTATTTCTACATTTATTTATTTATTTATTTATTTAGACATTTATTTATTTCTGTATTTGCACATTAACACATTTATTTATGGCTGTGCGCATATGCTAATTGAGTGGCTGGGTTAGTGATTGGGCTATCAGCACTGGCGTCCCCCAGGAGTGCGTGCTCTCCCCACTGCTATTCTCCCTCTACACCAATGAGATGCACCATATCCCGGTACCTAAAGTAGGAGACCAACACTGACACACTCATCAAGTCATCAACAGTCAGGACTGCAGAGAAGATCATCGGTGCCAACCTGCCCTCCATTCAGGACTTATACATTTCCAGAGTCAGGAAACGGGCAGGAAACATCACTACAGATCCATCTCACCCCGGACACAACACAGCTTCTCCGCTCTGGTAGGCGCTACAGAGCACTGTACGGCAAAAACCAACAGACTCAGGAACAGTATCTTCCCACAAGCCATCACTCTGACGACCAGCTGACTCTGACTGAGTGTCAGGAACCATTCCTGCGCAATAACCCAGTAATTCTGTCTCTAATCAGCCACCTTTTTACTGGCAACCACTTATTTATTCATCATTCTCCATTTCAGTGCTGTTCATACTGTTCATATTCATATTGTATATTGTATATACTGTATACCAAATCCACCTACCTCATGTATATAACACCATACATAATACTTATTTATTCCATTCTTTGCACTTATCACACTGTATAAGTTACTTACTGCGTTCTAACTGTTATCAAGTGTGACAACAATCTGGCTAGAACATTTAATGTAGCTCACTAACCATTTCCCAATCATCCAATAGCTGTGCTGATATTGCTGAGCCTCTGGTAAAAGAGACACAAATAGTAAAGATAGTTACTGAAAAGCAGCAGGCAAGCTAATGCTGTAGCATGTTGGCTAAATGCAGTAAATGTACCCTTATCATGTAACGACCATGGATTAATTCAACATCAAGCTGATAAAACTATTACTGTAATGTTGTAGTCGGATTTACCTGAGGTTCCAGCATGCTGTGTGAAGCTGTCTCCCTGCCTGTATGTCTCTATACCTGCTGTCACTCTGCCTTTTTTGGGATTATGTGCCGATACATGGCTCACTGCGCTGAATGAAAGGTACGGCGCCGGTGTTGGGCTGCCTCTGAGCCGGGAACGTTCAAGTAACAGAGCCTGAATATGTCTGTGTGAAAAGCCACAGACTGCATGCTGGTGTTCCTGCGTTTATTGTGGTATTTCTGTATGAAAGTGGTTGTGTTTCAGATTATGCTCGCTCGGATTATGGAGTTCAAGCCAGCACGTGTACGAGCACACGCCTGGTTGCAATCTTAGAACCCTACATCAAATTCATCATTCATTCACTGAGCCTAAGCGCTCAAACAGACACTAACATTCACACACATCCATACACCAATGGAACAATGGAATTGTACTATTCTATAGGCCTATGCAGTTGCCCTTCTAGGATAGATAAAGTGTTTTGGAATTTGACATTTGATAAGCACAGAGGTTTTGGTTCCTGGTTTTCAGACCATTGTGTCGTCAGCAAACTTCACGAGTTTGACAGATGGGTCTCATGATGTACCTCATGAGACCAATCTGTCATTGGTGTAGAGCAGTGTTTCTCAACGGGGGCGGTACGAGGACGATGGGGGGGCGCTGGAAGCAATATTTTAGAAAGGGGGGCGCTGAGCTGCTTTTGGGGGGCGTTTGTTGATTGGAAATTCTAAGGTGAGTTTACACTTAAGATTCACAACAATACGAGTTTAAACTTTGAACTACTTATCGCCGTGGTTACACATTTACAAGAGGGATATTCTGCTGTCGGACTCACCCTGAAAGCAACTTCGCTGCGACACCAGCGAGTGACGTCGACCCTCCTCGCGCTGTAAGTTGCAGACAGTTTGTGCCAAAGCAGACATATAGGTAGTTTCAGTCGACTATAAAAATGTTACGTTAAAAACTGAAGCCCTGTCTCGCTCTGTTGGGGACTGTTAGCGGCACTTTATCAGGGGTGCTGAAGTAAAGGTTTGTGGAATTATTCGTGAGCTTTCTGTGTGATCACAGGTGTGTTGGCTAGTTTCATTCTCATTCAGTTTTGTTTGTCAGACGGCGAGGGGATAACTTACTTCGAGTGAATCAGTAACATAATGCAGTACAGGGCATGTAGTGAAATATTATGAATTCTCTGTAAATAGGCTAATGACGTTAGTCTCCTTTTTTCTTTACATGTCAGAGAACACAGATCTGTGGGAGAGATTCTGAATGTGCAGAAAGTTTTGAACATGAGCAGATAAGTTACAGTATTTCCCATACGTTCATTTATTTGTGGCGGCCTCCCACAATATCAACGCTGACCGCAACATATTGATTTATTTACCAGACCTATTTAAAATTGTATTTGACTGCAGAGCCGCAGGCAGCGCGAATTCGCAGAGCACATCCTCTCGCTCGTCCCTCTCTCTGATGTTGCAGGATGTAATGCAGTTCCAAGTTTACAGCTTCATCAAGCTGTGCTGCAAAATAACTTGTTGTTCCATATTTCTTAGTTTTGGCATTTCCTTTGTTTGTCAAAACCTGCTGCAAGCTGGCACAGAGAAGCCCGAATGTGGCATCTACTGTATATATCTATGGTGTCACATATACCCACAGGTCAACCTCAACATGCAGTCTGGTAGCTAAATGCAAAGCTACCAGTAAATGCTCCGTATTTGAATAGCGCCTTTCTAGTCTTTGTGACCACTCAAAGCGCTTTTACACTACATTGAATTCACCATTCACACATATTCATACACTGGTGTATGAATAGCCACTAGGGGAAATTTGGGGTTCAGTATCTTGCCCACGGACCTTTCGACATGCATCTTGTAGGAGAAGGGGTTTGAATTACCGTTCTTCTGATTAATGGGTAACCCGCTCTACTTCCTGAGCTGCTCTCCATAGGTAAGTAATAATTTTCCTGTTGTGCCTGATTAAATATTTTTGAATTATGAATGGTTACATTCATAATTCATAGTTTGTTAGCTAGCTAATGGATGATCTTAGGTTGTCTATCAGCATTATTTAGCTAACTTTTAACTACTGCTAGCGAGAAATGCCATATAACCAGTGTTGGGCAGTAGCGTCGCTACAAGTAGCGCCGTTACTACTTTAACTACATTTCTCAGTAGCTTGGTGGCAGCGTCACTGTTTTCTGAATCAAATAGCTTTTCAGTAACAAAGCTCTTTTATTGACCGAGTAGCGCGGTAGCTTCCACACACGCTACATTTTCCCAAGCATTTCTGATGGATCAATACCAGTGTTGGGCAAGCTACTTGAAAAATGTAGTGTCTCTCTCTCTCGCTCTTTCTCTCTCTCTCTCTCTCTCTCGCTCTTTCTCTGCCATGAATGTTTAGGTTGTTTAGGTTGCAATGTTGCCAGTGCACAAAGTCACATATAAACTATAAAAAATATAGAATTAATTAATACTTAATTAATTTAATTAATGAATAATATGATAATTAAGTTGCTTTATACAAACAACAATAGTTCTCCGTTTGTTGCATGAGGAAGTACATTTAGCAGCAATGATATGGCAGGAAGTAGGAGAGTTTCTGTGTCTGATTTAGCTCACACACACACACATTGGAGCAGGTTTTTAGTCTTTCTTCTATTGTTACTGTGGAATGAAGTTGGTTCAATATAAACTAGGTCTATGTTGTGTGTGTGAGTGTGTGTATATAAATATTTACATTTACATTACATTTATTCATTTAGCTGACGCTTTTATCCAAAGCGACTTACAATTGCTATATATGTCAGAGGTCGCACGCCTCTGGAGCAAGTAGGGGTTAAGTGTCTTGCTCAGGGACACAGTGGGGATTGAACCCAGGTCTCTCACACCAAAGGCGGCCGTCTTAACCATTGCACCATCCCACCTCCTCCTATTTATATATAAATGACATAACTATAAACTATTAAAAAATTAAAAGTAGCTTAGATGTAACTAAGCTACTTTTGCCAAGTTGCTGTAGCTTAGCTTGCTACATTTCACTGGGGGGTAGCTTCTGTGTAGTGAAGCTTCATTTAATGTAGAGTAGCTAGTAGCTTAGCTCACTACATTTTCCAAGTAGCTTGCCCAACACTGCATATAACTACCTTAGAAAGCATTCATAACTCAAACATATTTAATCATGCACTACAGGAGATCAGTGTGTGTACAGCAAGGTTAATATCGTTAATGAAGACGAACAAAAGAACGAAAACTAGATGTGAAAAAACATTGTTGTTAACTCCAATAAAAATAAAAATTAGGCTTTACAAAAAAACAATAACTAACTAAAACTGTTTTGTAGGGTAGCAAAACTAACTAAAACTAACTAAAATGAAAAAGCAATTGTCCATTTATTTTATAGGCCCTAAATAAGTCTATATTTCAAGTGGATATGAAGCCCGGGGAACTGATGTCGGCAGGACTTATGGGGCGGTTGTTGTGGCAGTTTGGCAGTGCGATAGGCGTCTGTCGGTGAGATCCAGGTGTGTTATCCTTTTGTTCTCCACATGAAGAGCCGGCATGCTCCGTGAGCCCGGGGTAAGGACGGCGTCTGGCTGCAGCACAGCAGGTGGCAACCGCTGTTACAAGGAGAGCCCCATGTAACATTAAGGGGAGGCTAACTTAGTTGGGGAGGGGAGGGATCGGCTGTCGTAGTTGGTGTGATTTGAACATGTTTTCTATTATTTTTTATACATACCATAAAACTTCAATCAATAGCTGAGTCCCAAAAAGCCGCCTACCTCGTTTACTGGCCTGGTGTGGAATTATTTGTCAAAATAAATGCCTCAATTTAACGCCTGGTCTGGTGTTTATAGAAGTTCTTTGGATGTATAAAACATCTTAAACCTTGCAAGGTCGCCCGCTGTAGCTGCTTCTATGCTGCTTAGATTGTTAATACAAATATTAATGTTTAAACGTATAATCAATATGTCAGTATGGACATGTTACACATCGTTAGATTGGTGAGATTCTCCACAATTCAATAGTTCAGTTCATTTAAGGGAAACAACAAGCCTCAAAGTCTAATTCTCACAGATTTACTGGTCTAACCTGCATGGTACAAGTGGTATTGTGGTATATTGTAGGTATAGGCTATATAGATTTTCTTTGTGCCTTTCTCTCCTTCTTCTGCTTACTAACCCAATATGCACACACCACGTGATCTCTGAAGCTAACCAGACCAGCAGAGGTCTCCAATTTTTTAGTTCAGGGGAGAGAGATTTTTCACCATCTTGATCCTGAAATCACATGGTCTGGACTGCCATCTTGATTCCAGAATCAGCTGCCCTCAGACCAAATTCTGAACCGGATCTGCGACCACCCATGGATCCACCCCCTGTCTTGGTCTCGCTCCCTCCTTTGTCTCTCACACACACACACACACACACACACGCTTGCTATATTGTTGTATGTTTTTGTATGATTTGTTTATTGGCTTTATTTCATTTTACTTAGAACAATTAAAAGTGATTTACTTGCCTAAGTTGTTGATTATTGATCTATGCTCTAGTTAAATAAATCCTATTATAATTTTAAGAAGTTGTTGCCTGTGATTATTTGTGTATAATGTTGTAGTAAGAGTTGGTTGCCAAGCCCAGTGTTTGGACTCACCCTTCTCTGTTTACCATCTGTAGGTGGACAAACCCTATTTTAGACTGATCATACTTGGCTCAAATTTGGTTATTGTTCCCTGATTCCAGGGTGGTGCCCTGTATTTATTAATTATAATTAATAATTTTGAATATTAATAATTGTATTAATATTTCTAGAATATCTTTGATATTCAGCTAATACCCAAACCTGACCATATGTTGAAAACTCCAACAGTGAAAAACTGGACTGAGCTAAACTGAACTCAGCTTGGTATCCTGCAGCGACAAAGACTAAAACTAACACTAAAACTAAACTTCAAAAAAATAAAAAATAAACTAAACTAACAAACCTACGTTAAAAACTAATTAAAACTAAACTGACATTGAAAACAAAAAGTCTAAACGAAATAAAAACAAAAACTAATGAAAAATCTAAAACTATAATAACCTTGGTGTATATTATGTGTTTTTGTGTGTTGGAGTAGAACTATAATAGCAGAGGTATCCAGACCCAGTTACACTGCAGTAATCTTTAAAGACCCAGACAGCGTCACAGTGATTCAGGCTCAGCAGCCGCCTACCAGGCCAGAGTAGCAATTTATAACTTTTCCCTAATCCTAAGACATAGGACAGGAAAGAGAATAGTGTGCGGGGGGGGGAGGATTTGTGTGTGCATGTGAGAGAGAGCGAGTGTGCGTGTAAAAAAGACACCATATAAGACTCTTCCCAGAAGTTACAGATGCACTCAGATTTTTGTTGAATATTTTATTGTGTAACACCCATCCCATGTGATTGTATAACTTCTTTGTACAAGTTCACTATGGGCTGGGCCTTGGTTACAGTTTTATAATTTGTAACCTGCACTATGATTCTAGCAAATGAAAATGATGGAAACTTCCACCCACTTACTTTCAAATGGAAAAAATAAACTGGCGATGCTTCCAATCCGATAAACACAAAGATAATATAAATGTATACTCCTCCTTGCTTTACACTGTCAACCAAATTACATATATCTGTTTAAACTGTGTAAGGTGTAATGGGAATTCCATGAGAACACCTTTAAAACATTGATCTGTAACTTATCACTGAGGCCATCTGACCATCTGGGTATGGGAACAAGGGTTTGATCTGTAACTTATCACTGAGGCCATCTGACCATCTGGGTATGGGGACAAGGGATGCAAGAGGTGTGATGTTTGATGTTTTATTGTTTTAAGAGGTCTTTTCGCAGACTCAGTCTTAGTGTCTCTAAGGGAATCTTCAAAGACACCCTGTTCTTTTGTGAGATAAGACTCTGACCCTGAGTCAGAGATAAAAGCTGCATGTGCTGAGAAACTGCAGCTCACTCGGATGATACTCTTTGTTGCGTGTGTGTCCCTGTGAGCTCCTTCTGCAGAAGACTTGAATAAATCCACCAAAAGACAAGTGTTTTGCCTGAGCCTTTATATAAAATCTCATTGCCATAGCAAAGCAAAAGGAATTTACTGTGAACCCCACATTAAAATACCGCTGATATGCTCTAGCAAAAAAAGCACAATTATTTTACTCTCTACTGCACGTTGTTAAATGCATAGTCTATTCCCTTTGAACAGATTTATTCAATATCCTATCTTCACAAATCTGAACACTCAAACACTCTCATTTGGGGATTTACATGCCAAGTCAAATGAAGAACTACAAATCCCTGGATGCACATTCCTCCTTCCCCAGTGACTAAGTGGATGTGGTACTCTACCACAAACCTGCAACACTTGGGCTGATAAATCCCACATTGTGAAAGTTTTAGTTAAATCGCATGATGAGTGTCACACAACGCTTACTTCCTGTTGCCAATAGGTGGTTCTATGACTATTGGTGAATATCGGCTTGTGAAAGTGTTCAGGGCAGGACTCGTATCAAACATGTAAAGTTTGCACTGAAGTTACAACAACTTCCTGTTTCATGGTGAATCATTGATTTTGGACACCAACCCACGGGCAAGCTGGTCGACTGGTAATAACTGTTTGTACAACTTGTAATCGTCAATGGGTTTAGACTGCACACCGTAAAGTCGATCAGACTAATTCCCTTGGAAGAGTTTATTGAAATACGGAGCCTGTAAATAGGCAGAAATGCACATTATGTCCAAAATAGCTGACTTCCTGTTGGGTTTAGGGAATGGCTCCAAGAGGCTTTTTGGTACGTCTGGACATGCCAGCAGGTGCTGCTATGACTATGGGTGGATATTGGCTAAATGTTTTCAGGGCAGGACTCTTATCAAACGTGTGAAAGTTGGTACAGATTTGATTATGTCCAGTCAAGTTACAACAACAACTTCCTGTTTCATGGCAAAGAGTTTATTTCGCTGACACACCCCCACCATGCCATTAATTGCAAACTCACAAGTTTTACAACATGGGATCAATGTATACCATATTGTAAGGATCAATGTGTTATGGGTTTTCCGGGACAGTTTTGAAGTTGGGTTAGTACATTACAGTGTAAAACAAGTCATTTCCTGTTGCCAGTCCTATGACTTTGAGTGAATTTTGGCATATGTGTGGGAATATACATTTAAAATTTGCTGCTGAAGTGAGCATGTTATAATAACTTCCTGTTTCATGGCGAGAACCATAAAATACAAAATATTTTGCCCCGCCGGACGTGTATGCAAAGTTTGGTGCTTTTTCGAGTACGTTTAGGCCCTCAAAATTGAGGTTATTTTGTAGAAAAGAAGTAAGTAAGAATGAAAGAAAAATATATCTTCAGTTCAAATAGGACCCTCAGATTCAGTCTGTTACTGGCCCTACACATGATCATGGCCACACACTTGATCTTGTTTTATAATAAGGTTTTCCTGTTCTCAATGTTGAGTTGAACAATATCTATCTGATCACAAACCAGTGATTTATAATGCATCACTCCCCAGCCCATCTACTTTGTCTAACTTTCCACATCACTATACCCAGGCACTCAACCTTACCACTGCTAGGCAATTTTTGATGCCCTCATAGCATCTCCTTATAATAGGTTTGCAGAGGCCCCCAAGGTTGTGTCTTGTTTTAATTGTATAACTTTGTACAGCACTTTGTTCAACAGTGGTTGTTTTTAAAAGTGATTTCTAAATAATTTGACTTGACCTGACTTGACCCAGCCACAGCATGCACAGTCAGCGCTCCACCACCTCTCTCACATATCTTTTCATTATGTAACACCCCAATTTATTACCGGCTGTATCATCCTACGGATATGTCCTTCAGTCAATGTCCCCATGCCAAAGGGAGTTGATAAAGGGGGGCAAATGGCCTGCAACAATTTAACCTACCCGTTCTCAAGATGGGGCCACAGAGGATGGCAGTGGGTGGCCATAGTGCTTTTTGTGTTTTTGTTTATTAACTCTGTTTTCTGCCATCCCTCTTGTAAATGTTACCAGAGTGGAGCTCTTAAACATTGGACTTTCAGTTGCTCAAACTTCTCCTCAACAGAACTAACTCAGACTTCTGCAGATCTGCCGCCCTCTGTTTTACCGAGTCCTGGCTCAATGAGCAAAATCCTGGACAGCGCACTTCACCTATGATTTAATCTTTTCCTTGCGGAACCCTTTTTATTCGCTGTGGGAATTTTCCTTGTTTGGTCTGGTCACTGTTTACATTCCACCTCAGGCCTGTGTTACTACACCTGGCCGACCAGATAACTAACGTGGAGAAAGTTATCCAGATTCCCTGCTCATTGTTCTCAGGGACTTCAACAAAGCAAACCTTAGCCATGAACTTCCAAAGTACAGACAGCATATTAATGACATATTAAATGACTGCAAATGCTAGAGCTTGTAAACTTGATGTGAACTCTTGTAGAATACGATGTGAGAACTTGTAGAACAAAAACCTGTATTTGTATCTTAAAATTTTCACTTGTATACAATATTCACACAGTTGAATTACAAGCCATATAAGAAAAAAAACACAGGAGAGCTTGTAGAAAGAACCTGAAGTTGTACGTTGAAACTTTCAATCCTAGAAAATATTCATACACCGATGTTCTGAATATGAAGTTGCAGAAAAAATATGCACACGTGTAGATTGATGTTTACATAAAAACAATGACAGCTGCAAACTTGTAATGCAACATTACTCATAGTATTTTTTTTACCAGTACAACCACAACTCTGTGATTACAACCTCTCGAATCGGTCTCTGCAACTTCACAAATGTGCTTTCTCCTGTTTCCTGTGACAAATCTGTGTGCCTGGAATTTTGCAACTTTTCTAGCGATACATGTGGTGCAGTTGTAGCTGGGACGGGGGAGCAATTTTCAATTGCTAGTTAGCTGATGCTAAGGCCAGTGTCCAGAAGAAACACAAGAAACTGTGCTGAGGTCACATGTTGCCGTAAGTGCTGCCTTAGAAGGCTGTTTGAAACCAGTGTAAACAAAGATACGTTCACTTGAAAGTGATGCCATCTGAGACACCTGTCTATTGCGGTACACAGTGAAGGTGCAAAAGCTTTTGCAAAAACATTCCTTCAAACTGCTGTATCATGTACAGTATTGTGAACTTGTTTGTTCTTAAGACAGTAGATCCAAACCAGAGTTTCTTTTTGTATCAACCAATTTACACTTCTGCAACCATACAGACAGACCCCATTCTACAGTAACACATCCAAAACACAGCTCAGGGATAGTGTTCTCTTTTCAGAAAAAATGTGATGTTTGCAATAACTAATAATCACAATGTTTCTGTGAAGAGAGTAATATCCCTAAACATAAAATCTAACAATGTAAATGATGTTGGAGTTAAAAGGAAAGGGGCTGTCAGGTATTTGTATTGGATCACTGGTAAATGTAAATAGTTATTAATAAAAAGTATAAGCCTAAAGATGCATTCTGTAATTTTATGAGCAGCTCATTTCCCTGCAGCTCAACGGAGGTCACAGTCAAGTCATGACTGTCAGTCAACTTGTAAATATATTTTTTAAAGAATGCCATTGCAAAAACAAATGCAACATTTAACTTAATATTGAATTGGCAAAGCTTTCCCTTTGAGTTCACCAACCAATCTGCTAAACTGAATTCTAACTTCTCAGGTCCACAAACAAAAGCAAAAAGTGCAATTACGCTTAATTTCACACAATCATAATCTGATCAAATAGCTTAAACCACAGGCCTGTTCTTCCACAGAAAAGAAAAAGGCTTTATTGTTTAGGAATGCACATGTCCCGATTGTGCCATGTCCCATGGCCTCTCCTGAAGCTGTCACTTCTTTAATTGATTTAAGAGAGCCTAGGAGCTCCCCAACCCCCTCCAGCTTGCCATCACACCCCTCACTTAAATACTTAAGGATTAAATTTGATATTTGGCAAAGCATTAAATAAAACACAGCTAAGAAAGAAGCAAGTACCACAGAGACTTCATTTGAAAATTCTGGTCTGGATTTAGTCATCAACAAGCAGTGTTAGTAGTGAAAAGCAAAGCAATTACCTCACACAAGACTTTAAGTATCTCTCGGAGCTGCTGCTGAGTAGAGTCCAAATTCAAGTCCAAATATTCCACGTAACTCTCTCCGTGGTGATTTCTCTCTTGGTTAGTCCACCCTGTTGAACTGAAAGCAATATCTGCCCTTTTCCCTTCTCTGCTCTGTGAATCCTCTCAGCTCTCTCTCTTTCCCCTCTAAGTCCCTCCCTCTTTCAGCCTCTTATCTCTAATAGTCCCTTGCCCCCTCCCTCTCTCTCTCTTTCTCTGTCCCTCGCTCTACTTCCATGCAGTCCTCTACCAATGTCTATCCATGTCATTCACTCTATAGGCTGTTTTCTAAAATTAAAATTTGCTTAATTAATTAATGCTTAATTATGCATTGTGTTAACAAAAGCAGACTATACTATTAACTTTTAAATTTTTTAGTAGTTTAAAAAAAAATTCGGTGAAATACTTATCTGCTTTCTTTTCTGAGACACAAAACATTCTGTTCTATTGACATAGTGGGAATGAAGCATTAACACACAGACATGAGACTGACAAATCTTTTCATCTCACCCTCAAAGAGTGATATCTTTTCATAGTGTGCAATAAAAAATTTACTGACAAAGTTAATGTTAAATGTAAAAATATCTGAAATAAATCTGTATTGTCACTTGTAGCAAACCTGTTATTCCAAAACAGATGGATGAAACATCCCTCAGTTATGTCTTGGTGATAAAACACTTACCACAGGGTCTCACTTACATGTTTCATTGTTGGAGCATAGTAGAAGAACATAAAACACCAGAACTCACTGAATAGGTTAAATTCATAACTGAACCTGCTTCCTCCAATAGAGAGAATGAAAAATACAAAAGGGAAATTTAAGCAAGTCCAGGACTATGTTTTTTACTATGACAAGTTCATTGACTTTTCATGTTTGATCCATGTTTTTTGTCTGTCTGATTTCAACTGATGACTTGAGGAAATGCTGTATTTTTACAAAAAATTTGTGTTCTAATTTCATACAGGGAGAAGGAGGACCCCAAAGAGGACCAGGGCGAATGACAGAGAGATGGAGATAAAAGGCTTCTTCTCCGAGCCCTAAAGAGGCCCTAAAGAAGATGTGACATTTGTACCAAGACATATGTCCAACAATTTACAAGATGGCTTTTAAAGCTGTTGACCCAAACCCTGTATCATTGGGTGATTCCTCAATACCGCCATCAAGAAAACATGTCAATGTTGCCATACATTAGACCACTGCACACTCGTGTTTACTGGGCCACTGTTTTTGGACGTGTAGAGCTTCGCAGTCAAGCTAGCAACAAAAAATTTGCAACATCTGGTCAAGTTAGCAATATTAAAAATGCCATGTCCGGTTACTAAAACCATTGGTAAACGTAAACGGCCTGCTGCTACCGTTGTGAAACGTCACAAAAAAATCCGACTCAAAGGTGAAAGCGAGTGTCTATAACGCTTATGAGAGGATGATGAGGTACCATCCTTCTGGGCACAAGGATTTTTGGGAACAGCAGTCAGTCATTTTAAAACAAGACTGTTATCTGTCTTGTTTTAAAAAGTCAAGTTTAGATACAACTCTGTACTAATGCAAGATGGAGAGCTTGTGGATTCACATTGACTATTGATTATTAAAATGTTCATTAGCTGGGCAGACATGGCAATATAGATGCACATCAAGACATATAGTATTTTACATTTTAAAATGCATCAAAGGAGTGGCCCTGATGGAGCTGATAACATTAATATCTAGCAAGTGTTGTTGTATATAAATTACAGGTGCTATGCTGAAGTTTGCCAGTAGATGCTGGATCATCAGCCAGAACGAGCACAGACCCAGTCCAGATGTCTTTAGCAGGTCCCACGGACCCAAGTGAAATAAAAAAGCTGTCACAAGTTCGTGAGGAGTGCAGCGCAGAGCAGGTAGAGGACCCAAATGCAGGACACAAAGTCGGCAGGTAATTTCAATAATTTATTAACAAAAAAGGCAAAGGCAACAAAAAGCGAGCACACTTACAAGGTAGTGGCTGAGTCCAGAGAATCCAAAAAACAAAGTCCAAATCCACAGGGAAATACAAACACAAATCCAAAATCCAAACACGAAGAAACAGGGAAGACAAACAAACTGTAATCCTGGGTAAACCACAAACAATGACCCGACAAAGACAAGACAGAAACACCCAAGACAGAAACACCAGGAATATATACAGGGACTAACGAGCAGGGCGGGAGCAACACAGGTGACAGGAATCAGAGTAAATGAGACACAGGCAGGGAGAGAGAGAGAGCAGTGGAAAACAGACACATGACACAGACACACATGCAGAGGGATCACAGGGGAAACACAGGTAACAAGATACAAGAACACAGAGTACAGAAGACAAAACCAAACTAATGTACACAAGAAACTAAGACTAATAAACTAAAACTAAAACCCAAACCCCCCAACAGAACACAAAGAACAGGATCGTGACAGTACCCCCCCCCTAATGGACGTCCCCTGACGTCCCAAACCCAAACCCCCCAACAAAACAAAAACAGTCCAAGACCCAACCAGGGTGGGCGGAGGGAGGAACGGAGGAGGGCAAGTCAGCCAGGGTGGGTGGGGGAGGTCAGGTGGAGGGCCAGAAAACACAGAGTCCAGGGAACAGAACCAAAGAGAACCGGGGAGGTCAGAGGGTGACTTGAGGGCAGAGCAGAGGGACCAGACGGGGAATCTGAGGGCAAAGCAGGGGGGAAACAGAGTTCAGGAGGCCGCCCCAACTGGCCGGGGAGAACGGGGAGGCCACAGAGTTCAGGAGGTCGTCCAGGACGGCGACCCAACAGGCCGGGCAAATCAGGAGGGCAGAGTTCAGGAGGTCGCCCGGGAGGGCGTCCCAGAAGGCCAGGCAGATCAGGAGAGCAACAGAGTTCAGGAGGTCGCCCGGGAGGACGACCCAACAGGTCCGGCAAGTCCAGAGGGCAACAGAGTTCAGGAGGTCGCCCGGGAGAACGACCCAACAGGTCCGGCAAATCCGGAGGGCAACAGAGTTCAGAAGGTCGCCCGGGAGGGCGACCCAACAGGTCCGGCAAATCCGGAGGGCTCAGGACCTCAGGAGGCTGAACTGGGCTGGGATCCACAGGCTGAGCAGCGAGGCTGGGGTCCACAGGCTGAGCAGCGAGGCTGGGGACCATGTGCCGGGCACGTGGAGCTGGAAACGGTCTGACCCCTCGACTGGAGTCGTGGTGCAGGAACCGGCGGGGCCACTGGTAGAGCTCGAGGAGCAGGAGTAGGAGCTGGCTGGACCACCGGCGAGACTGCTGGGCTGAGGTCAGAGGGCTGAGCTGCTGGGCTGAGGTCTGAGGGCCTGGCACGAGGAGCTGGAGTCGGTCTGACCACCGACATGACAGCTGGACGGGATACCATCGACCTGGCACGAGGAGTAGGAGTCGGTCTGACCACTGGCGGAGCTGGTGCCGGTCGGACCACCGACGAGGAACGAGGAGCAGGAGTCGGCTGGGCCACCAGCGGAGCTGGTGCCGGTCGGACCACCGACGGAGCACGGGAAGCAGGAATCGGGTGGGCCACCAACGGAGCTGGTGTTGGTCGGACCACCGACGAGGAACCAGAAGTCGGCTGGGCCACCGGCGGAGCAGGTGCCGGTCGGACCACCGATGGAGGTTCTGGAGCGGAGGTCGGCTGAGCCACCAGCGGAGCTTGTGCTGGTCGGTCCACCGACGAGGATTGAGGAGCACGAGGAACAGGAATCGGGTGAGACACCAACGTAGCTGGTGTTGGTCGGACCACCGACGAGGAACCAGAAGTCGGCTGAGCCACCGGCGGAGCAGGTGCCGGTCGGACCTCCGACGGGGCACGAAGAACAGGAGGAGTCGGCTGGGCCACCGGCGGAGCTGGTGCCGGTCGGACCACCGACGGAAAACGAGGAGCAGGAATCGGCTGGGCCACCAACGGAGCTGGTGTTGGTCGGACCACCGACGAGGAACCAGGAGTCGATCGGACCACCGACGGAGCACAAGGAGCGGGAATCGGCTGGGCCACCAACGGAGCTGGTGCTGGTCGGACCACCGATGAGGGAACAGGAGTCGGCTGGGCCACCAACGGAGCTGGTGCTGGTCTTTTGGAGGCTCGCCGACGGGAACCACGTTACCCTCCAGCTGGCCTTGCTGGATCAGGCGACGAACTGTGCTCCAGGCTAGCAGGCCAAAGACTGGCTGCCCGAGCTTCCTCTGACTCCCTGGCCTTCAAGGCGAAGTAGGCCAGGAGAGTCATAGTCCCAGAGTTCTTATTGGAGGGCTTGGGCAGGCAGACGGGCAGGGCTGGCAGGTGGTTGGCAGCGCTAGCCTGGCCGGAAACAAAAAGGCCTCCCAGCATGCAGCCAGCAGGCTGGGAATCAGGCAGGCGGCTAGCCGCCGAGGCGCTAGCAGGCCGGGAATCAGGCAGGGGGCTAGCAGCGCTAGCAGGCCGGGAATCAGGCAGGGGGCTAGCAGCCCTAGCAGGCCGGGAATCAGGCAGGGGGCTAGCAGCCCTAGCAGGCCGGGAATCAGGCAGGGGGCTAGCAGCGCTAGCAGGCCGGGAATCAGGCAGGGGCTGGCAGCGCTAGCAGGCCGGGAAACCGTCGATGACTGGGCTGAGGAATGGAGGAAATCCAAAATCCACTTAGGAACGGAGCCGACCGCTTCAGGATTAGCGGCCAACTTTGTCCGGGCAAGGGACACGACAGCCTCTTTGTGGCTTATGTGGCCGGCCTTGTACCACATGTTCCTAAGCTCCATTAAGTCCATACACAAGTCCTCAAGCTCCTCGGAAAAAGTGTCCGCTGGGTCCTGATGTGGTCGGGTCATTCTGTCACAAGTTTGTGAGGAGTGCAGGGCAGAGCAGGTAGAGGACCCAAATGCAGGACACAAAGTCGGCAGGTAATTTCAATAATTTATTAACAAAAAAGGCAAAGGCAACAAAAAGCGAGCACACTTACAAGGTAGTGGCTGAGTCCAGAGAATCCAAAAAACAAAGTCCAAATCCACAGGGAAATACAAACACAAATCCAAAATCCAAACACGAAGAAACAGGGAAGACAAACAAACTGTAATCCTGGGTAAACCACAAACAATGACCCGACAAAGACAAGACAGAAACACCCAAGACAGAAACACCAGGAATATATACAGGGACTAACGAGCAGGGCGGGAGCAACACAGGTGACAGGAATCAGAGTAAATGAGACACAGGCAGGGAGAGAGAGAGAGCAGTGGAAAACAGACACATGACACAGACACACATGCAGAGGGATCACAGGGGAAACACAGGTAACAAGATACAAGAACACAGAGTACAGAAGACAAAACCAAACTAATGTACATAAGAAACTAAGACTAATAAACTAAAACTAAAACCCAAACCCCCCAACAGAACACAAAGAACAGGATCGTGACAAAAGCATAACCACAGATGTACAGCCAGCATCAGGTACAAGCAGCTCAGACCCTGATGCAACAGTAGATTGGCCCCAGTCTTAAGAGACTTTATGAGGACTGAGTTAGTGTGCAGAGGTCCATTCAAACCAACAGTGGATTTTTCTAGAAGAGGTTTTCCATTCAGAATTACAGAGACAGACTGTTTTAAAGGAGGGACTGTAGTGAGAGCACTGTGGTATCTGGTGTGACTGTGCAGCAATGGAACATTTTTTTGCATGTCTAGGTAGGTAGGTAGGAGGGTCCCATAGCAGAATTTTTCGTATGTCCCAGGGAGATCAGGACCGGCTCTGGTGGTAACGTTGGTATGTGTGCTTATGATCCTGTCCAAGTCCTTTCTGACACAGCAGTGACAATAATAATGGGCTTAGCAAAGGAAGCTGGTAAAGCAAATACTAACACATTTCATTTATTCATTTAGCTGACGCTTTTATCCAAAGCAACTTACAATTGGTATATATGTCAGAGGTCGTACGGCTCTGGAGCAAGTAGGGATTAAGTGTCTTGCTCAGGGACACAGTGGGGATTAAACCTGGGTCTCTCACACCAAAGCCGGGCGTCTTAACCATTGCACCATCCCACCCCCATTTCATACACAAAAAATTTATGGTGGCTTGTGGCCCAGTAGAGCTTGTCAATAAAGCAATGCTCAGAGGATGAACATTTCCTGAAAAACCTGCATTCTCCCCTGCAGAGATTGCTGCCCTAGCAGAGGAGTCTGAAATTTAAAATTCACAAGCTCATTTATAAGCCAGCACTGTGGTGCTCAATTTAGAATCTGTAGAAAAGTTTATCAGGAGTAGTAATTAAGAGCCAGCTTTGCACACTCCCGCGAATCTCAAACATTTACACATTCACATTTGTTTTCTGGGTTTTTTTCTTTTGAAATCGCTCACCAAGGGGCCACAGGGGTGCAGTCACAAGTCTGGTTCAAGGGAACGCCTTAAACCCAATTAATTAATGTACGGTTCAGAGAGTTTGTTGTAACCAGCGCTGTTTTCTGGGATCTTTTTTTTTTATTACATCGCCCACCATGGGGGCTGCAGTGCGGCATCAACAAGTCTACCTTAACGAAACGCCTCAAACCCAATCGGTTCATGTGAGTTTCGGAGAGTTTCACCTCAGTGCGTGTTTGCTAGCACCGTAAGAGTTGTATGCAGTAGCTTGTCAATAATTTGTCCTTTCACAAGGCTATTAAATAAAACAGTCACTTCGCTCATGGTTTCAATAGTAAACTGTCATAGGAATGAGAATTACCGACAAAAACATTATATTCTTAGCAGAAACATTTAAGAAAACATAAATTACAAAGTATCTTTTGTATTTCAAGCAATAGACTATAATGTCAGACTAACAGGCATTGGAGCATAAAACTGTGAAAGGAGAGCATTGATGTTTTATCTTTATCATTGTAACATAGCATATATTAGTCTATGTGATGCGGTGTTGTTATCATGAACTAAATGTTACGAAGAGCAACCTTAAGTTGTGAGAACACAAAACAGATGGCTCTCACACGATGTTTACAAATGCGTGTGTGATTACTTTTTCATTCTTGGTGAAGCTGAAGTTGTTTGGTGGGTAATGTGGTGTCCAACAATAATGCTGCGGTGATGTGTTGAGAGAGTTCAGCATCAATAACAAGCTCTGCAGCAGCTTGGAGAGTGGCCCAGCCTGATGACCACTCTGCCTCACTGTACATCACACATAGCTTATATAGGATATGTTCAGGCATCTGTTAGGTACCAAAAAAAGGTTTGTGTCTGCAAAGTAAGAGGTCAACCCCATAGAAGGGTACAGTACTATTTAAAGTTGCAAAACAAGGGGTTAGAAATCAAATTCCATAAAAGGGTTCAGTTCCTACATAACCATCAATCACTGCTCTCCCTGTAGACGGTCACTGACCCTCTGTCTTGCTGCTACAGTGTTATTTGAACTGTTGTGAGTGAAATGCATAGGCACTAGACAACTGTTACAGTCAAATGCATAAGCACTAGACCTACAGTAAAAAAGCACTTTCATGCAACGCTTGTTCACCGGAGGAAAAGGGGAGCCGGAGCTCCAAGTCCTTTATAACCGATCTGCAGGAATGGGGCATTCCTCCTGAGAAGTGACATCACTGACCGAAGGGGACACACACACACACACACACACACACACGCAAGACGGGATGACGTCGATACTAATTTGGATTCCCCTGTTGAAAAGAGAGTAAACCAAATGCATTTCACCTGTGTTTAAACATGTATTTAGGTTACACAAACAATCCACTCACTTTACAACGATGGCGATGAGTTAAAAGAAATAGCCCGTGACTTGTTGTAAACGACAATGAAATAGTGTTATTTTCCATGACAAACACCGCATCACATCCACACACTGGCACACAGCATTTGGCTCGATTAGGAAGTGAACATGTGGTAACAATATAGTATGAAACTATGCACTAGTATTTGCTCGACTGTCGCATTGAAAACGGCATCAGTTTAAATGTAATTTGTCCTCCTGTTCACCTTATTTATCAGAATAAATTGTACTGCATTACAAGTAATTAATGATTCCTGATTAAAAGGTCCAAGACATTTGAGGTGTTCTTTTGCAGAAACAGAAGCTCTGCTTGTGTTTATTATCCTCAGTCATGGTTCGTTTTGTGTGCCGCAAATTATCTAAAATTATGTTTTTTTATAGCGAACTTCAGGGAAAAATCAAACAAGTGTATGATTATTTAGAAAGGCTTTAGGCTTTAAGCTACTCAGAGGTAATATTTCGATATGTTTTACACAGTTGTTAGACTATTAACTTCAAACAGTTTCATCCTTCTGCCATGTGAGTCGCCATTTCTCATTTCACCTCTTTATGAGCGTACACATGGTTCAGAGTTTACTTACAGGATGCACATTTTCAATGTCTTCAACGAGTTTGTTTTTTATAGATCACAACATTTGCTAGGGAAGTGGCGTTAGTTGTTGTCACCTACTGTAGAAAAGGCTCCAAAGTTATGTTAGTGTTGCTATTATTTAGTACAGTTGACCATATTGGGCTGTGTGTTTCACGTTTATTTCTGTTTATTTAGCATTGTAACCAGGTAGCCAAAACGCGTGCTGGCTTGTATATTATCTGACATCACACAGGTAGTATGCAGTATGATAGAGGTAGTCGGTCAGCTGGACTGTAGTTGTGAGCGGCACCTTTCTTCAGAGTGTGCGTAAACGAGAAGAGTAAGTACATCTGTGATATTGCATTTTATTTGTCAAACCAGTCGTTATTTCTGCTGTTTGATGGGGATAAGAGTTAGGAGTTTAAGGGGTCACCACGCAACCGTGGTACTAATTACACCCCACATTCGTGCATGCACTTTCGAGCTTCAGCTCATCTGATTCGGTACGTCGGGTTAAAAATACGTAATATTGTGTTTAGACATGTTTACACTTTACTGCTTGTTGTTAGGATTGTTTACTACTTGGTGGTTGAGTAGAATGAGAAGTAAGGGGTGTTAAATACATAGACTGTATATAAAAATGGACGTAGGTCCGTGACGCCCATTGGTTTCTGAAGAGCCGTTTTGAAGCTCAAAAGTGGCGGAGCTGGCCGCCGCCATCTTGGCAGCGCGTCACCATGCGTCACTCCCGGATAACCAAAAATGGGCAAAGAGGCGGGTCGTAGGTGGAGCTGAGGTGACGTTTTGCTGAAATCACTCCCGCCTAGCTCAACGTGACCGAGTTAGCTCAGGCTAAGGAGCTAATGCTACATGCTACTCTGTGGTGCTGTACGGTGGAGGTTGGAACCTGCGCGGCCGTGTCGTTACCAGTTTACGGACATGACCAACTAGAGTCAAGGTAAGACATCGGAAAATAATAAAATAACTTACATATCTGTTATTGACATTATACTTCATAGGGTTTTAAATGCTTTTTAATATATAAATGTGATAACGTTATTTTGCAACACTAACGTTACGTTAGAGCAGTTAACGACGAATCAGTTATTAATTAACGTTAACGTTACCTTAAGTTTACTCAACGTTACAGCTCAAACGAACAATTAAATCAATTAACCCTTTTACATACCGTTGGTTACGAAGGAGGACTCCGGAGGCGGTTGCAAGGTACCGACGGGACCGAAGGACTGCAGCCTCTGCTGTGGCAGAAGCAAAGCAGCGGGTGTGGGAGAAGTTCGGAAAAGACATGGAGAAGGACTTTCGGTCGGCACCAAAGTGTTTCTGGAAAACTGTCCGCCATCTCAGGAGGGGGAAGCGGGGAACCGTCCAAGCTGTGTACAGTAAGGATGGGACCCTGTTGACCTCAACTGGGGAGGTAATTGGGCGGTGGAAGGAACACTTTGAGGAACTCCTAAATCCGACTGACACGCCCTCTCTAGTAGAGGCAGAGCTGGAGGCTGATGGGGGTTTCTCGTCAATTTCCCTGGAGGAAGTCACTGAGGTAATCAAACAACTCCACAGTGGCAAAGCCCCAGGGATTGATGAGATCCGCCCGGAGATGCTAAAAGCTTTGGATGTGGAGGGGCTGTCTTGGATGACACGTCTCTTTAACATTGCGTGGAAGTCGGGTACAGTGCCCAAGGAGTGGCGGACCGGGGTGGTGGTTCCCCTGTTCAAAAAGGGGGACCAGAGAGTGTGTGCCAATTACAGGGGTATCACACTTCTCAGCCTCCCTGGTAAAGTCTACGCCAGGGTGCTGGAATGGAGGGTCCGGCCGATTGTCGAACCTCAGATCGAAGAGGACCAATGCGGTTTTCGGTCCTGGTCGTGGAACAACTGACCAGCTCTTTACTCGCAAGCGATCCTGGAGTGGGCTTGGGAGTATGCCCATCCGGTCTACATGTGCTTTGTAGATCTGGAGAAGGCATATGACCGGGTCCCCGGAGACATTGTGGGAGGTGCTGCGGGAGTATGGGGTGAGGGGGGCCCTTCTTAGGGCTATCCAATCCTTGTACATCCAAAGCGAGAGCTGTGTCCGAGTACTCAGTAGTAAGTCGGACTCTTTCCAGGTGGGGGTTGGCCTTCGCCAGGGCTGCGCTTTGTCACCAATCCTGTTTGTGATATTCATGGACAGGATATCGAGGCGTAGCCGTGGCGAGGAGGGGCTGCGGTTCGGTGGGCTTGGGATCTCGTCACTGCTTTTTGCGGATGATGTGGTCCTGATGGCATCATCGGTCCGTAGCCTTCAGCTCTCACTGGATCGGTTCGCAGCAGATTGCGAAGCGGCTGGGATGAGGATTAGCACCTCTAAATCTGTGGCCATGGTTCTCAGCAGGAAACCGATGGAGTTCCAACTCCAGGTAGGGAATGAGTCCTTGCCCCAAGTGAAGGAGTTCAAGTACCTCAGGGTCTTGTTCACGAGTGAGGGGAGACTGGAGCAGGAGATTGGCCGGAGAATCGGAGCAGCAGGGGCGGTATTGCACTCGCTTTACCGTACCGTTGTAACGAAAAGAGAGCTGAGCCGAAAGGCAAAGCTCTCGATCTACCGGTCAATTTTCGTTCCTACCCTCACCTATGGTCATGAAAGCTGGGTCATGACCGAAAGAACGAGATCGCGGGTACAAGCGGCCGAAATGGGTTTCCTCAGGCGGGTGGCTGGTGTCTCCCTTAGAGATAGGGTGAGAAGTTCGGCCATTCGCGAGGAGCTCAGAGTAGAGCCGCTGCTCCTTTGCGTTGAAAGGAGCCAGTTGAGGTGGTTTGGGCATCTGGCAAGGATGCCTCCTGGGCGCCTCCCTAGGGAGGTGTTCCAGGCACGTCCAGCTGGGAGGAGGCCTAGGGGAAGACCCAGGACAAGGTGGAGAGATTATATCTCCACGCTGGCCTGGGAACGCCTCGGGATCCCCCAGTCAGAGCTGGCTAATGTGGCTCGGGGAAAGGGAAGTTTGGGGTTTAATAAATTAAACTCTTGTCTTGCATTAATGAAAACATCAATATTAAAAGGTTACAAATGTAAAAGTAGTTTTGTATGACTTGAAATGTGTTGAGTTATTATAATGATAGAATCTGTTGATAAGGACCCAGTGTCATAATTTCACGTCAGTAGTGTTCAGGTGTTGTGTGTAAAAAGAAAAGCAGGAGCTGAAGAGCTGGACACAGCTAATCACATCTGGAGGGTTCTGCAATCAGCTCCTCTGGTACCTGTAAAGACAACAATGGGTAGACAGTTAAGCAGCTTCTTCCAAAGAGCCATAAAGCTACTGAACTCTGAGATCAGCATGATAACCTCTCTGGCATGTGACAGTAATTAGGGGTGGCAATGTGAAATACACTGTTTACTAATTTGTGGAATATACGGGTTGCTGTTGGACACTGTGCAATAATAACTACTCAAGTCAGATCTTTCTTAACGCTTAGTATAAGGATCTTATTTTTTATTTCTTATTGAACCGTACAACCTTTTTTGGCAAATTCTAGTCCACCAAACAAACTCAGAGGCGGCTCTCACACACCTAATTTCTCGCCTTAACTAAACCATCGCTCTAGTTACAGCCCAGCTACCTGTCTGCAGGCAGAACGCGCATTATATGCTGACAAAAAAGGTAGATACAAATCTCTGCATGTAGCCTACAACAGCTGTTCAGTCAAATCATACATCCACCTCTTAAACTCATCAGAAACGTTGCTAATCAAATGCATTTTTCACCTCAGATTATTTGCTGAATCTCAATGAATGCTAACGTTACATCTACTGAGTGTAATAACTTATTGATGACTAAACAGCCTTTAATATGTACTTTGAATCAATCATCCCCACAAAGAATAGTATAACGGTATCGTAACAGTAACGTTACACTCGGAGGTGCACGGCTCTCCTCGGGAGAGACAGCTAAGTTAGCTCAAATAGCAGCATCGGTGCTCCTCGGTGTGACAGTTTCAGGCAGCCGCTCCCCCCTCGGCTCTCTGCCTTTAAACCCTTCGTGTCCATCGGGATCAGGAGCAGCCACTTATAATAGTACGTGCCTACCCGTTAACATAACGTCAGCTAACTGAGAGCTGAGCCTTTTACTTACAACTTCAGACAGACGCCTTTTCTTCAAAGCATTAACACCCTAATGTCTAACACTAAGATTAATCTAATAACGTTACATTTTGGCTTCTCCCTTCTTGTTGACTTGTCTTTTACTCATTAAAAGCTGCGGTTAGAGCACACTGACTTACTTACTCACTTACACTAACTTAGCAGCTTGGGGCTACTCGAATCTGGCTAATTAGTGTAACGAGCTGACGTTAAGCTAACAAGCGATATGCCGAGCGATACCTGTTAAATTTTAACACACACATAAAATACATTGATAAATAAATTTTACTCACCAAGTAGAACACGGAGGAGTTCCTGAAGGTTCTGTCTCCAATGAACAGCACAGCCTGCATCCATTATTCATCCGGTATCTGCATGTTAAAATGTCCAAAAGCCTCCGACAGGCTGAGCCTCAGAGCTCCGTGTAGCTGAGTGAAGCTAACAGACGGCGGAACAAGGGCTAGGAGTGGCAGAGGCTAGAGGCGTCTGTCAATCAAAGCGACAACGCCCCTAATAATGCAGAACTTTAAGGCTTAATATAATTTAAGCAGGTGAGTTATAAAAAAATTCACCCCCCTCACAGTTGTCACGAAGGGCAAAATTAGCGATATGCACTAAAACCATTTTTTGAACCAGGCTGTTTTATTCTGCTGTAAAGTTGGGCATTTTAACATAATAATAATAATAATAATAATACATTTTATTTAAGGCGCCTTTCTTGGCACTCAAGGACACCGTACAGAAATGCAAAACATTTAAAAGCAGCAAAGCCAAAAAAATAGAACATTAAAACAAGATAAAAGCAAATTTAAATCAAATGTGGTAGGCAGTTTTAAACAGATGCGTTTTGAGTTGTGATTTAAAATGGGAGAATGAATCGATGTTTCTGAGGTGAGGTGGTAAAGAGTTCCGGAGACGAGGGGCAGAGCGGCTGAATGCTCTGCTCCCCATTGTGGTGAGACGAGCAGGGGGGACAGACAGGAGGAAGAGGATCTAAGGGAGCGGGTGGAAGTTGGACCCTGCAGGAGATCAGACAGATATGGTGGGGCAAGGTTGTGGATGGCCTTGAATGTTAGCAGAAGGACTTTGAATTGGATACATGGACAGGACCGGGAGCCAGTGAAGTTGTTGGAGAACAGGAGTGATGTGGTGGATGGAGGGTGTTCGAGTTATGATGCGGGCAGCTGAATTCTGGACCAGTTGAAGTTTATGGAGGTATTTGTGAGGGAGGCCAAAGAGCAGAGAGTTGCAGTAGTCCAAACGGGAGGTGACAAGACTGTGAACAAGAATGGCGGCAGTGTGGGGAGTAAGGGAGGGGTGAAGGCGATTGATGTTACGTATATGGAAATGGGCAGACCGGGTAATGTTATTGATATGGGACTGAAAGGATAAAGTGCTGTCAAGGATGACTCCCAGACTCTTTACCTGGGGGGAGGGTGAGACGGAGGAATTGTCAATAATAAGAGAAAACTGTCAGTTTTGGATAAGGTGGATTTACTTCCAATGAGAAGGACCTCAGTTTTATCACTGTTTAATTTGAGGAAATTATTGTTAAACCAGGTTTTATTTCCGAGATACAGTCAGTGAGGGAGGTGGGGGGGAGAGAGGATGATGGTTTGGTCGAGAGGTAGAGCTGGGTGTCATCGGCATAACAGTGGAATTGAATATTAAATTTGCGGAAGATATTGCCCAGGGAAGGAGATAAATGATGAAAGTAAGGGCCCCAGGACAGAGCCCTGGGGCACACCTGAAGTGACGGGGAGGGAGAGGATTTAAAAGACTTAAGTTGAATGAACTGAGTGCGGCCAGAGAGATAGGATGTGAACCAGTCTAACGGAGTGTGAGTGATGCCAATAGAAGATAACCGGTTGAGGAGAACAGAGTGACAGATGGTATCAAAGGCTGCACTCAGGTCGAGGAGGATGAGAATGGTAAGTAGTCCAGAATCAGCTGCCACAAGGAGGTCATTGGTGATTTTGATAAGTGCTGTTTCAGTGCTATGAAGGAGACGGAAGCCAGACTGGAACTGTTCATACAGGTTATTGTCGGAGAGATGAAGATGGAGTTGAGAGGCAACTGTTTTTTCAAGAATTTTGGAAATGAATGGTAAATTGGATATAGGACGGAAGTTATTTAAGTTAGAGGGGTCTGCGCCAGTTTTTTTCAAAATTGGGGTAATGGCGGCAGTTTTGAGTGATGTAAGGACAGTTCCAGTGGTGAGAGAGGAAAGGATGATAGCAGAGATGAGGGGGACCAGGGAGGGAAGGCAGGCTTTAACAAGTTGTGTGGGAATGGGATCAAGTTCACAGGTGGAAGGCTTGGATTTCCTGATGAGTTCTGTAATTTCTGAGGTGGTGGGAAGTTGGAAGGAGGAGAATGGATGTGTGAATGGGTGAGAGTCGGCAGAGATACTGAGGTGAGGAGTAGATCCAAGGTGCTGGTGGATGTTTTTAATTTTTTCAGTGAAAAATAAAATGAGAGAGTTGCAGAAAGATGATGTGTACAGGTGAGGAGGGAGAAAGTCCTTGGGTTGGGTGATATTGTTAAGTAGAGAGAACAGTGACTTGGAGTTTCCTTTATTTTCAGTGATTATACTGGAGTAGTAGTGGGCTTTGGTGTTAGAAATAGACTCCTTGTAACATAAGATGTGGTTATTGTACATTTCTTTGTGAATAGTGAGACCAGTTTTCCTGTAGAGGCGTTCAAGTTGCCGACCTTTGGCTTTCATGAGACGAAGGTCGGGGGTGAACCAAGGGGCGGAGACGGAAAAGGAAACGTCTCGGGTTACGTAGGTAACCCTTGTTCCCCGAGATAGGGGAACGAGACACTGCGTCGGTGACGACACTATGGGAACGCCTCTAGGCGTGGCAGGGCTGAATGCGAATGAAAACTACTCCAATCCTATTGGCTCAGTGAGAACGGTAGCATGTGACGGCGTAACCGTAGGCGTATATAAGCACGCCGGCACATAGGTACATCAGCCTCAACTATGAAGCAAGGCACTCCAGGCGGGGAGAGGCGTGGAGAACCGACGCAGTGTCTCGTTCCCCTATCTCGGGGAACAACGGTTACCTACGTAACCCGAGACGTTCCCCTTCGAGGGGAACTCGAACTGCGTCGGTGACGACACTATGGGAACGAGATACCCACTATGCCGCGCCGAGACCCCGCCTGCCCTAGCGTGCAGGCAACCTGTGGGCACAATTAAAGGGAGAGCGCTCGGGTGCCGGGTGCGGAGGGAAGGTCCAGACTATAAAACCGGATGAAAGTGTGAGGAGTGGCCCAGCCAGCCGCATCACAAACCTCCTGGAGAGATGCTCCAGAGAGAAGAGCCGTGGAGGCTGCCATGCCTCTCGTGGAGTGAGCCCTCACAGCCATAGGTGAAGGCAAATTGCGCACCTGATAGGCCAGGGAGATAGTCTGAACAATCCAGTTGCTGATGGTCTGTTTGGAAGCCGGGAGCCCAGCTTTAGGGGATCCAAAACATACCAGCAACTGATCTGCCTTCCTCCACTGGGAGGACCTCACAGTGTATATAGTAAATGAAGTCTCCCATCCTCTACCGTCACATGAGGTGGAGGATGAAACGCCTGCAACACCACGGGCCCTACCCTGTTGGATTGCACCTTGGGAATGTAACCCGGGAAGGGGTGCAAGATGGCCCTCATGTCTCCTGGGACAAACTCCAGGCATCAAGGAGAAACCGACAGAGCCTGGAGATCCCCCACCCTCCTCAGAGAAGTGATAGCGAGGAGAAAAACCATCTTCAGGGTCAGGTACTTGGCCTCAGCCGAGTCCATGGGTTCGAAGGGGGCCTCAGCCAGCGCTTCAAGAACCACTGTCAGGTCCCAGGTGGGAACTCTGGGGCGAGTCGCAGGTCTCATCCTCCGGGTCCCGCGGAGGAATCGTACGACCAAGGGAAGTCTCCCCACAGAACCATCCCTAGAAGGAGCGTGGAAAGCTGAAATAGCTGCCACATATACCTTGAGGGTGGAAGGGGAAAGGCCTGCAGAGAAGCGGCCCTGCAGGAACTCCAGCACCTGAACCACCGGACAGGTAACTGGATATAACATGCGTTCCCTGCACCATGTAGAAAATACCACTTTATGCCGTACATTCTCCGAGTGGACGGGGCCCTGGAGCTAAGGAGTGTCTCGACAGTTCCGGCCGTGAGGCCCGCCTCTAGGTACTGTGCCCCCTCAGGGGCCAGACCCACAGCTGCCATAGGGCGGGGCAAGGGTGAAAAACCTGGCCCCCTGCCTGGGCCAGCAGGTCTCTCCTCAGAGGGACCTGCCATGGCGGACCTTCCAGAAGAGCTTTCAAGTCCGAGAACCACACTCGGGTCGGCCAGAACGGAGCTACTAGTAGTAGTCGGATTCCATCCTGACGGACCCTCTCCAGGATCCCCGGGAGCAGAGCGACTGGGGGAAATGCGTACAAACGCAGCCTCGGCCACGAGTGTACCATGGCGTCCAGCCCTAGTGGGGCTGGGGGTGTCAGGGAAAACCACAGAGGACAGTGCGTAGTCTCTTGAGACGCAAACAGATCCACGTCTATGGGCCCAAACCTTTCGCACAATGACTTCACCACCTCGGGGTGAAGTCTCCATTCCCCGTGCATCAGCGCCTGCCTCGACAGCAGGTCTGCTCCCTGATTCTGAGTCCCAGGGATAAACATCGCTCTGAGAGACAGAAGTCTCTGCTGGGACCACAGGAGGAGCTGATGCGCCAGTTTGCAAAGAGGGCGTGAGTGCAGACCCCCCTGGTGATTCAGATAGGCCACCACTGCCATATTGTCGGACCTGACAAGAACGTGGTGACCCCGGAGTTTGGTCAGGAAGCTCCTCAGAGCCCGGAACACGGCCAGCATCTCGAGGCAATTGATGTGCCACGACGAGTGATGCTCCTGCCACAACCCCTGTGCCGAGCGGTCTCCCATGACCGCGCCCCACCCAGTGAGGGAAGCGTCTGTCGAAACGATTACACGGCGACAGGACGCCCCTAGTTGGGAACCAAGGTTTCTTCCGTTGTGATAGGGCACGAAGACATGTGCGCGTAACCCGTATCAAACGGAACGGATTCCCCCTCAGGGAAAAACCCTTGGTCTTCAGCCACCACTGGAGGGCCCTCATGTGGAGCAGACCAAAAGGTATCACGCTGGATGCTGCTGCCATGAGCCCCAGTAATGTCTGGAAGTTCTTTACTGTGATGGCGTGGCCCAATCTCACTCTCTTCACCGTGGTCACCATGGATTCGATACGCGCTGGAGACAAATGTGCCTGCATCGTAAGCGAGTTCCACACTACCCCTAGGAACACAGTTCTCTGGGCTGGTGCCAACACACTTTTCTTTACGTTGAGCCTCAGTCCCAAATGGCGAGAGCGACATCTCGATGTCGAACTGCCAACTCTCGAGACTGCGCCAGGATGAGCCAGTCGTCGATGTAGTTCATCACCCGGATGCCCTGGAGCAGCAGAGGGGCCAGTGCTGCATCCATACATTTGGTGAAAGTGCGAGGGGAGAGTGCAAGGCCGAAGGGCAGAACCCGATACTGGTACGCCACGCCCCCGAAGGCGAATCTCAGGAACTTCCTGTGAGAAGGTCGAATGGAGACGTGGAAATACGCGTCCTTTAGATCTATAGTGACAAACCAGTCCTCGGACGGGATGTGACTCACGATGGCGGGGATGGTGAGCATTTTGAACCTGTACCTCCTCAGAGATCGGTTCAGAACCCGCAAATCTAAGATCGGATGCAGGCCTCCATCTTTCTTGGGGACGATGAAGTACCGGCTGTAGAATCCGGACTCGCGGGCCAGTGGGGGAACGATCTCCACAGCCCCTTTTTCCAGCAGCGAGCAAACTTCCTGCCCTAGCACTAGATGTTGCTCCGGGTTACCCCAGCGAATTTGGGGGGACTGACCCGGAACTGCAGCCTGTATCCTTCGATGACGGTGCGCAGGACCCATGGAGACACTTTCGGCAAGCTCCGCCAAGCCCCTGCGAAAGCCACCAGCGGGACCAGCCCCTCGAGGGCCGGCGCCTCGTGCAGTTCTCGGACGGTCTCCTGAAGCATGCCGCCAGGACAGACCCGCCGATGATCCGCAAACTGGGGCCCGAGCCTCCGATCGACTGCCGCCCCTCGGGGCCGGCAGAGCAACGACGGCTCGGTGGTGATCAGCGCGTCCCGAGCGCCTCGGCGGCGGGAACACGCTAACAGTTGCTCGGAGGTGACCTCAGTCGGCCTCGGGGCTGAAGCTATAAAGTCAGAACCTCTTTGCCTTACCCCTCCGTGACTGAATGGCGGTCCTCAGATCCTGTCTGTCAGGAGGGTTTTCGTGAGGCGTCGCCTCAGCGTCCCAAGCCGTCGCGAGGGGACCGCTGAAGCCACACTCTGCCGCTGATCCTGACGGTAAGAGCTGGTAGATGGCTGAGGTGCAGAAGATGTCTCACCGGAGCGGGGCCCAGCTCGGCGGGGGAAATACTGCCGGAAGGCCTCACCCTGTGTCTTTACATGACGGAACCGGTCCACCACGGAGTTCACTGTGTCGCCAAACAGGCCAGTCGTGGAGACTGGTGCATCCAACAGGACCTGACGGTCTTTCTCCTTCTTACATAACTCGTTATGTAAGTCCGGGAAAAATGGCAAAGAGCGGCGCTGTGGAGGTGCTGAGTGGCTCCGAAGGAAGCGATCATCCAGCCTACTGCTGGGATTAGGCTTCTGCGTAGCTTGCGGCCAATCCAGGCTGAGCCTAGCCACAGCCCGCGTCACCACTTCCAACAGTTCATCATAATCAGGCGCGGCACTCCTCTGATGACGCCAGCCCGACACCCGGAAGTCCTCCTCCTCCTCCACAACGCTTAGCACATCTAGCTCCTCAGAGCCAGAGTGCAAAAGTCTCGGCAGAGTGCGTCCCCGATCAGAAGAAGCCGGAAACCGGGCTTCCGAACAGGAATGAGGAGAATTGGAGTTAGCAGATGACCGGAGAGAAAGGACGTCCGCCGTCTCGAAATCATCCAGCAGATCCTGCTGCGACCCCCATGACCGGCGCTGCCGGTCTGCCTCAGCAACCGCAGGCCCAGAGCCACGGGGAGGCGTATCTGGCAGTCCTCAGAAAACAGCGCCCTACGGGACCTCAGTACTCATAGGGGCAAGGCCTCGCAATGGCCACAAGCAGCTCCCTCGAGAGCTGCCGTGGCGTGCGGCAGGCCCAGACAAGCGACACACAGCTCATGTGAATCTCCTACCGTGAGAAAACGTGAACAAGGAGGCACACATCTGCGGAACTGGTCCTGTCTCTGCGATGCTGAAGACATACTGCTACTTCCAGGTAAGATCTTTAGCCAAGGTTTGTGGGAGCTTTGCATTAACAGCAAACAGCCAACGTGCCTGCTGAATAGAGAAGGCTGATGTACCTATGTGCCGGCGTGCTTATATACGCCTACAGTTACACCGTCACATGCTACCGTTCTCACTGAGCCAATAGGATTGGAGTAGTTTTCATTCGCATTCAGCCCTGCCACGCCTAGAGGCGTTCCCATAGTGTCGTCACCGACGCAGTTCGAGTTCCCCTCGAAGGGGAACAAATCTATTTTTTAATGGAGCAAGGGAATTAAGAATGTTATGGAGTCCAGTATTGTAGTGAGAGACCAGAGCATCGGGAGTGGATCGGTTGTGAGTATCAGGAAAACAGAAGGAGTGGATACTTGAAGTGAGAGTGGCAAGATTAATGTTCTTTATATTCCGAAATGAAATAAGACGTGATATTTTAGAAATGGAGAGAGTGAGTTTCAATGTAAATGAGAGGAGAAAATGGTCAGATATGGGGAGTTCAACGGCTGTAAGGTCAGAAGGGGTGACACCAGAACAACAGATTAAATCCAGAATATGTCCTTTGTTGTGTGTTGGGAAGGTAGTATATTGTTGGCATCCAAAACTCTCTAAGCAGGAGGTGAAGTCTTTAGTAAGAGGCAGATTGACATTGTCCATGTGGATATTAAAATCGCCCAGCAGTAATATATTTGGTGAGAGGGAAGATAAGTGAGTGAGAAAAGCAGTAAAATCATTTAAAAGTTTGCTCTTTAGTTTAGGGGGGCGATAAATATTGCAATGATGGTTGGGGTGGGACCAGATAACTTGCAGACAGCAGATTCGAATGTGCTGTAGACAGGTACAGACACCGGCGAGACTTTCCACTTCTCGTGATACATTATCGCGATACCCCCCCCTCGGCCGGAGCCGCGGGGTTTACAGATGTAAACAAACCCACTGGGAGTGGAATCATTGAGCTGGGAAAAGTCGTTGGGCTGTTGCCATGTTTCGGTTAAACAGAGAAAGTCAAGCTTACGGTCGGAGATGAGGTCCTGGATGAGATGTCCCTTGCCTGTCAGTGAGCGGATGTTGAGCAGAGCGAAGTTGAGTGCGGTGTTGTTACAGCTGGTGGTGGTGCTAGCTGACCGAGCAAGGCGGGCTAACACACTGTGGTTGACAGCCCGGTTGGTGGCGCGTCGTGGGCGACGAGAGGTGGACCATATAGACTTTATTACTGTAGAGCTGTTGTGATGAAAATTCCGGCGGGACCCTCGGTGGATGTATCTCGGACGAGGCTGGAACGCGATGTCCGGATGAAGATGGAGAGCCTCAGGCGCAGGTCCAGGCAGGTGAGGGCGCAGCCGGAGCAGGTCAGCGGCCGAAAACTGAAGTAAACCCATCACTAGCAGGTGAGCAGGCAGACACAGACAAACAGGATGTATGTCCTAGCGGCCCACATTGTAGACACAAAATGTGACTCAGACCAGAACGGAGAAGGTGGGTTAACTGTGAAGGCTCAGACAACAGTAGTGCCGGTAGATCATAAGAGTATTCCGTATGAAGGAATTACACTGTGCGATTTGAGTTATAAAGCCATAAGGTGAGTTCGAAAGTTAAAAGATACGAGTTTAGAGACGCGAGGTTTACCGGCGAGCAGCGGCAGCAAGTTGCGCCAGCGTTCACTCACATCCGGTCCAAACAGTTCTATGACTGGGGGTCAATGGAGATTGACTCCCTTCTGCAGCCAGCCTCAAGTGGCCAGTCGATGTATTGCAGTTTTCAGTTACTTCCTGGTTGCATTGGAAGTGAGAGCCGGAGGTTGCCGCTTGGTTAAATACCGTTATTTGGAGCGCACTCGAGGCTTCTGAATCAAGGCTTTGCTAGCTCGAACGGAACATAGCATCCAGTACGGGGTTTTTCACAATAAAAGCAGCCAGCCGTTTAGTCAGTTGGAGGCTATAAAGCGTATCAAAAATGACAGGAAGTGCTGTCTGTTAGTGGGAGCTTAACACATAATAGAAAATCTGAGAATCCCATATAATAAATGCTTGAATCCTTTCTTTATGCTTATATTATTAGAGTTTAGGAGATATAGTTATATTGAGACTATTGTTTTTGTTATGTTTGGTAATTTATATCAGTGCTTAAGGAGGAATGAGTGTATGCATATGTTTCCTTTATTCATCTGTAATTGTTTCTCTCTTTATAGAAACCACACTTAGCATTACATCCATCCTGAATCTCTTTCACACAACAAAGAGGAATAAAGAAACAGAATAAGAACTATCTCTCCGCTCATCATTTCATACTCTGGAACATTTGGCCTAAGTGGTGTTCTGGCCGACACACCTGAGTGAACTTAGTGAAAACCCAGAACTAGTACCTAGACTGAGCGTCTACCCAGTATCTTCACTACACCTACAGTGGATAGAAAAAGTCTACAAACCCCTGTTAAAATGCCAGGTTCTCACGTAATGAGACAAAGATAAATCATGTCAGAACCACCTTTAATGTGACCTATAATGTGAACAATTCAATTGAAAAACAAATTTTAATCTTTGAGGGGGGGAAATGAAAAATAAAAACTCTCAAATGACCTGGTTGCATAAGTGTGCACACCCTTAGACTAATACTTTGTTGAAGCACCTTTTGATTTTTTTTTTTACAGCAGTCAGTCTTTTTGGGTAGGAGTCTATTAACATGGCACATCTTGACGTGGCAATGTTTGCCCACTCTTCTTTGCAAAAGTGCTCCAAATCTGTCAAATTGTGAGGACATCGCCTGTACACAGCCCTCTTCAGATCACCCCACAGATGTTCAATTGGATTCAGGTCTGGGCTCTGGCTGGGCCATTCCAAAACGTCAATCTTCTTCCAGTTAAGCCATGCTTTTGTGGATTTGGATGTGTACTTTGGGCAGTTGTAGTGCTGAAGGGTGAACTTCTTCTCCACCTTCAGCTTTATAATGGACGCCTGAAGGTTTTGTGTCAAAATTGGCTGGTATTTGGAACTGTTCATAATTCCCTCCACCCTGCCCTGGTTCCAGCTGAAGAAAAACAGCCCCAAAGTATGATGCTGCCACCACCATGCTTCACTGTGGGTATAGTGTTCTTTGGATCATGTGCAGTGTTGTTTTTGCACCAAACATACCTTTTGAAATTTTTGTCAAAAAGTTCAACCTTGGTTTCATCAGGCCATAACACTTTTACCCACATGCTTTTGGGGGAATTGATGGGACTTGACTTCAGCCATGATTGGATGTTTTTCTTTATAAGAAAAAGCTTCCGTCTTGGCACCCTACCCATGCCCATTCATATGAAGAATACGGGAGATAGTTGTCACATGTACCGCACAGCCAGTACTTGCCAGAAATTCCAGCAGTTCCTTTAATGTTGCTGTAGGCCTTTTGGAAGCCTCCCTGACCAGTTTTCTCTTCGTCTTTTCATCCATTTTGAAGGGACGTCCAGTTCTTGGTAAAGTCACAGTTGTGCCATATTTTCTCCACTTGATGATGACTGTGTTCACAGTCTAATGTGAACTATCTAATGCTTTGGAAATTCTTTTGTACCCGTCTCCTGACTTATGTCTTTCAACAAGACTTTCTGATGCTTTGAAAGCACTCTGCGGACCATGGCTTTTGCTCGGAGATGCAACTAAGAAAATATCAGGAAAATCCTAGTGTAAGGGCAGAAAATTGTTTTCTTCTTACACTTATTATCCATTTATGCAAGTATTTATAATAGTGCTATTTTTCTCTTATTATTATTATGTCTTATACATTGTTTAAGCTTCAACGTGTTCCTTTTATTATTATTATTATTCTGCTAGTCTGTCCACATGTGTGTAGGGTTTAGGTCGAGGATGTGGAGTTGTTTTCTGTTCCTCTCCTGTTTTGTCTGGGACCAGGCAGAGCAGGCAGAGGATCTTTTTGTTCCCAAAACATAGATACCCAGACTGTGTAAATGACTATGCACCCCTTTGTTCTGGGCCAGACGTTAGTGACTGTCTTAGAAGACAAAACCTCTGGTCCAGCTGATTTTGTTGTATTACTTCTCTGTTTATTCTCTTTTGTTAAATAAATTCTTCAAAGACAACGGTTGGTTGTAACTCAATTATTTGCCTAACCTCTCACCAGGAATCTAAATTTCCACGGCTAATCAGAGTCACTTTAAATGATGGGCAGGTGTGTAATGACTTCTAGTTAACGTGAGTTTGAATGTGATTGGTTAATTCTGAACACAGTCACATCCCCACATAAGCGTGCACACCCTCTTATATGCAACCAGGTTATTGTAAGGTTTTCATTTTAATTTCTCTCCCTCAGAGATTTCAGTTTGTTTTTTTTATTGGATTGTTCACATTATAGGTCACATTAAAGGTGGAAAAAGTTCTGACATGATTTCTCCCATTGTTTAATCATAGAAAGATATGTCAAAAGTAATGATTCATTTAACTCGTTATTTAAATAAATAATTACAATACAAATGAAATACAACCATCTGAAGCATTTAATCTAAAGCAGTGCCACAGACCAACAAATAACAGGTTAAATTGCTTCAATTCATAAATAAAATTATAATAACTGTTAACAGTTGTAGCATAAACCAAACAGTAGGAAGAGTCTTGGCCAGGGAAATACCTTCAGATGATACTGTGTTGGACATGCTGCTCTGTGAAAACTGTGAAACACTTATAATAATCAAAATCATCCATCACTGTGAGGCTAACTGGTGCACTGTATCAATGCGTTGTCACATCATTTTATGAGGCAAATTAAAAGATTAATGTCAAAACATATCATGAGGTCTGAGTGGGGCAGCATGTGCAGCCTGAAGAGCTTCTGCATAATTGGTGTCAACATCACCTCTTATAATGTCATTCACATTCCCCCACTAAATGAAGAACCATTAAAATAAAATAAAAGAACCATCACAGTCATAGTTTGCTCATGGGCACGTTGATGTTTGATGTTTTCCTGGGCCTTGTATGTTCTTGTATTGAGATATTAATAATACTGTGTGTGCTAAAGTGTGGGTTTGCTCTGCACACTAATGTCATACACTGAGCAAAAGTGGTTTTTGAAAAGTCACTATTTAAATTAAATCAAATATGAGCACAAAAAAGTGATGGAGGTGGTTGTATTCAGGTGGTTTTCCATGCACTCTTGGATCACACTCATCTTCCACAGCTTTCTCTTTTGGATGTGACCAGTCAGCTGAAGCTGCAGTGTCTGAAGATACAGAGATATCATTAGGTTGGAGGCTTTTCTCTATGTCTTGCTATATACTCTCTCTCTGCATTGCTGGTGGAGCAAGGATGATATTTGTGTGTGTGTGTGTGTGTGTGTGTGTGTGTGTGTGTGTGTCTGCATGTGCGTGTGCCTGATGATTTCTATTAAAATTATTTCTTACAAATCTTCTTCTGCTACAGTAATATTTGATCAGATGATTGTACTATATTGTATTATTATTACTGTACACATTTTAATTACAATGATAACCAGGTTCGGTTACCTGGCTTTGATAAACGCAACTCAACACAACTCAAAAGTTGTGTCAACTTAAGATTTTTGCAAAGATATTAAACAAAGCCACTTTAATTTCAAAGCCACTTTAACTTTGTGCCTCTACTTCAAAAACGTCATCTAATGGCTGGTCAATGATATAAGTGTCTTGCAAAACTGCCCTCTGTCCAAGTTTCTCCAAATTCACATTAATCACAGAAAAAGGTTGATGTCTTCTTACAGTCCTGCAATGTGATCTGGTAAGATGTGATTTTAATACAACACAGGGCAAGTGTGTTGCAATGTGTCACATTGTAGTTTAACGACACTACCAGTACCTGTAACCTGCACACAATGTCTGATCCTGAAGCCCAAAGCTGTTATATTAGAGTTAAGACACTTTTTGATCTCACCGCCACATGGTCACGGGCTCCATGTAGCTCTCAGTAGTTCCACACAATCCACGCTTTCAACTGCTTTGAATGGTTTCAGGCGGGACAGACAACAGCAGCGACTTTATTTGCAGCAGTTTTTGGATAAATATTAAGGCAAAATGTGTGTTGATTACCATTCTTACACATATGATAGCATTTCTTCTGGGGAGTCGGAGAAGCAGTATTATTGCTTTTTGTGTTTAATTTTGGAGGAAAGAGGTATAACTCTATAACATATTAACAGCAGACTATATTTGTGGCAATTTTCTGATAATGTGCATTGATTACTATGTTAACTGTACTAACAGTAGTGATTTTCTTCTGTGGAAAGATGGAGAGACAGCATTAACAGTGTTATTTGCTGTAATGTAACTGGAAAGATGGTTAGGCTACTGGGTGAATTACTCTGTTCCTAAATACAATCCACACCATTACTGTTCATGGAAACAGACACCTATTTCCAGGAAAACTGCCTAAAATAAGATACCGAATATGTATATATTATTATATATAATAATCAGTAACAACTCCTCAACCATTAGGCCTAGATGCATAATTCTGGTCTGCTTTGATTTGAATCAACTGTAAATGAACCTATTTATTTTTCTATTAAAGAGAAAGGACAAGAGAAACGAAACCTAAGAGCAGCAATTCCGCTTTTAGGTAACGTTATTTCCTGTTCCTGGAATCCAGTGTTCGAGATTGTAGGCAAGGGTGCAAACTACAGGGGAGGCTCCTCTTAACAAGCTGTAGCTCCCCTGATGGATCACTCGAAATAGATTTCTGTAGGCTTTGTGTTTGTGCTTTAACAAATTACTTTCATGATTTGAGAGGCTGCTGTCATCCTGACCCATCCTGTCCCATCCTGAGTGTCTGAAGATTCAAGTAATCAATGGCGTTATGCTGCTGGACCTTGTCCGTAAATACACAAAGTGTCTATTTATTTTAAAGGGGAGACGATTCATCTTACTTCACCTACCCTCACTCCCCCGCTATTAATCCGAAGGTTCACTTTTATGACTAAGACCCACCCGATCCACACATAACTCTGCACATCACTAGAACCCACCTATGCAGCACATCTTACTATCAGAATAATGCACCCATTAAACAGCAGTGAAAGTAACTCAAAGCAGTAAGTAGTGTAAAGCGTTACAATTCAGAGACAGTAATATTGTAATATAAGTAATTACTCTCAAATAACTAGTAATCTATATTATGTTACATTTTGGAAGTAACTTGCCCAACACTGAAAATAACTTGATGTTAGCCTACGCTATGAGTATAGAGAAAAAGAGCATCTCTCTCTCTTTCACAGATAGTGACCACCATTATCTCCCCTCATCTAATTCTTCCTCACTCATGTCACTCCCTGAACGTCTTCTTCTGCTCTGATCCATCTATTATCATATTGACCTATCTAGCACATAGCTTTAGCTCGTGATAGCAGCCTGCTTATTAAAAGACGTCTAAACAGTGACTGTTGCTAGGTAATTAGGGGTGGTGCAAAAGTTGAACACACCATTAAACAGTTGTTTCTATGAGCGGGTTGCAGAATTTGATTAGATAAAATTGATTTGTTCTTCTTTTCTCGTTGTTTCACTCTGTTACAGCAGCCTATTTACTGCTGTTAATAAATATAATAATATTCTTTTAGGTTCGTTTTTATCTTTTCAATTGATCTTCTATACCCATGAACCACTTTTATTAAGCTGTAGTGTCATACATTTTATGTAGTCTTGATTTGGGGTGATTTTGTCAAGTGTCTTGACTTTAATCATTTAGAACCAAATTTCCCTACAACACAAATATGGCTGGTGAAAATGCTGTGTGGCTAGTAACGTTGGAAAAGCACTGGCCACAGTGGCTGGTGAGCAGAAACATTAATTTCAAGCCCTGGTGACATGCATGCAAAAGTGTACACACTCCAACAGCATTGCATTGTATTGGCATATGGATGGATGGTTTTTTGGCGTTTGTTGGTCAGGTCGGGGTCTTCCGCATTTGTGTCGCAGTCCGTCTGGGAGTCAATTTTTCTGCTTTCTTTTTCACCCCCTTTTTTTTTTATCTCCCACCCCTATTGGATACTGGGGTTCTTGTCTGCCTGTCGCTGGAGTTGTTGCGGCACAGTTGTGGCATGCCCACTCTTACTAAGAACTACATTCTGTAATAGGCTAATGCACATACACATACAGAGACATTCAACCACATGCACACAGACACACACAGTCTCACATACAGACATGCAAACAAAGGGTCTCCCTGGTAGAATTATTTTTGATGTTTTTATTTCAGTTACTTAATTGTTATTATTCCAGCTCTCATGGCTGTGCTGTGTTGTTTATTTATTTTGCTTGACTGTTTCTCGCTTTCATTTCTCTCTCAGTGTTCTTCTTATGTCAGCTGTTTATTGTTGCTGTTCGGCTGGTTGTCTCTATGTTTTCTTTTTTCTGGTATTTTTTATTGCTGTTTACTGTTTATTTGATTGTTGTTTGCATTTCTCTGCCCTAAGCCCCCCCAACCCCCCAACCCCCTCGCTGTTCTCTTGCAGGTTTCGTTGCTTTCTGCAATTGGTGTTTCCTTCTGCAATGTTTCCTTCTGCAATGTCCAGTTGTCCTCACCCCCATCCCCATTCTCTTGCAGGTTTTGTCCTTTCTCTGTGCTGTCTGTTTGTGTGGTTAAATAAATAATAAATCATAAAAAACTCTCTTGTTAAAGTAAAATCTTTCTGGTACAATATGGTATCCAGCTCCTTATACTCATACATACCAGGCTGCCAGGCAGGACAGGTTACAATAAAAAGTGAACACACTGAAACACAAAAACAGACTTCTGACATGACACACATTTACAGCCAATCATTCAGCAGGTGAACACACAAGCAAACACAAAAAGACTTAATTGTGGATTAGTGTCGGCCCCCCATCTTAAAGTGTGACGCTGCAGGGGTCTCTGGTGTCACAAAGATCTTCCTCTGGCTCCTATGACACTCTAACATAAGGCAAACACAAACACACACACATGCACACATACACAACAAAGACAGCCACCCCCAGTAATTTCAATTGCCTGGCTGGGAAAGGAGGAAACAGCCCCAAAATTCAAATCTTTTGATCAAAGAATCAGAATCAGAAATACTTTATTGATCCCTATGGGGGAAATGTTTTTGTCACATTTATCAAGGCATCAGGTATAGAAAATAATAATAGAAAGTAGGTAGAATAAAGAGTATATAAATGTGACAGTATAAATATAAGATAAAGAAAAGTATAAAGGAGTGTGGTTATTTACAATATTTACATTATTTTAGAATCATCATCATTTGTGGTGCATTTTGGGGGAATAAGTCTTGCACTGAAAGTGCTCCTGTGTTTGAGCAGCACATCATGGAGTAGGTGGGAGACATTGTCCAAGATTCTCCACCGACAGAGAGAGTCCAGCTTCACCCCCACAACATCACTCGCCTTACGGATCAGTTTGTCGAGTCTGTTAGCGTCCGCTACCCTCAGCCTGCTGCCCCAGCATGCAACAGCAAACAAGATAGCACTGGCCACCACAGACTCAGAAAACATCCTCAGCATCATCCTGCAGATTTTGAAGGACCTCAGCCTCCTCAGAAAATAGAGTCGGCTTTGGCCCTTACTGTAGAGTGCTCTTGGCCAAGTCCATTTTACTGTCAATGTGCACGCTCAGGTATTTGTTATCCTCCACAATGTCCACACTGACCCCCTGGATGGAAACGGAGGACACTGGTACCTTGGCTCTCCTTATATCCACATCAGTAGTCTAGGTAGTATATACTGGCTTTTAATTGAAACACAGCCAATTTAACACACTAACACACACAGTGAAGCGCAGAAACAAGTCATCTGTCATGTATAGTATATATAAATTTATGTTACAGTAAAGTTGGTTCTCAGATGTATTATACATCTCTGAAAGGCATTAGTAAATCAAATACTCACTCTATCAGCACAAATTAATTAAAAGCAGCCTGTAGGTTACACTTAAGCTGTACTACATAGTCCCTTGCTACTGTATGAGAGTGTGTGGGTGTGTTTATTTGTGAGCACTTTCTACTATATATGCACATGCACAGTAATGTAGATGTACATTTGGCATGCAGTCATGACCAACACATGCATGATATGGTTGCTTTGTCTTCCTTGCAAAGTCAAGTGATTATGAATAGACTTAACAGTACAAATGTGTATGTGTGTTTGTGTGTGTGTATCCTTTGGTCAGCCCCTGCACAGATGGCATGGGCAGGCCGCTTTAGAGATGCACAACCTAATCCTGAAACTCAAACACATGGTGAGTTTAATCCCTGTGTTTGTGTGGGGGGGGGCATGAGTGTGTGTCAGAGAGGATGTGTGAATGACTAAAAGAAGTATTGTTGACTTTAAAGATTTTCAACTCATATATCTATATCCAGATATGTGGTAAACGCTCAGGCAAGCAACCTGAACAACTTTTGACAGGAAGGCGGTAGAGCCACGGGGTTGGAAGAATCGGACTTCCAGTGGATTGGACCTTGCCCAGAATGTGAACGGAAGTGGTACTTGAAGTGTCTGATTCAGGTAAAGACAGTTGAATGAAAATGAGCAGCTATGGCCTTGAACCCTGCAGTCACAAGGAGGGAGCACTAAGCAGCATACCACAGGTGGACTTGAACCCAGGGCCTTGTGGCTGCAAGGGAGGCAGTGCGCCCACTGGGCCACAGTGTTCCCCACCCCCAGAAGGTGAAGGGAAGTGCTACTTGAAGTGTCTGATTCAGGTGAAGACAGCTAAAGGAAAATGCACAGCGGTGCGGAGGTGGACTTGAATTCTATACCTTGTACTTCCAAGGCAGGACCGGCATGCCACAGCCTGGTTCACGCCTGACAGGAAGCACTCGGGGGACCTTGGCCACAAAGACTCCAGGTGAACTCGGTCCCCGAGCGGTTGGGGTTAGTGAAAAGCCACTGGGAAGGCTGTAAGAACCAGGCAGACAGACAGGCGTGCATTGTTGAATAACTTTCGACATTAAGGCGGTGGAGCCAAACGGTTAGGGCAGAAAAATTTGAAATGTCGACGCCGAAGGCACAGGCCATCAACAGCCAGCCAGTCCTGAGCCCTCACTTCTCATTGAGGCCTCCTGGGCTGTGGACCACCTGGGATTGCATCGGAGAATCAGTGCAGTGAGCTGGGGCCAGCCATGCTCAATAAAGTGCTTAACCAGGGGATGTGTGTGTCTTTTTTCCTCATGAGGTTGTACCTGTGTTGTGTGAACCTGGTCAACAGAGTGATCCCTGTTTTTCCAATGTACTGAATGTTACACTGTCTGCATCTGATTAAATAAACACAATTTTTGGAATGAGCACTGCCATGCCTATGTGTGGGAAAAAGATTATGGTTGTATGGGTTCAGCACCCAGGGACGGTGCCTAAAAAATTCCTCGTGACCCATGTGTTCACCAGAATATCCTGCAGATTTTTATTCTTCGTAAATGCAGCTATGAGTCTGTGGTCCTGTAACAGCTGAGTTGTGGAAATTAAATTTTGGAAATTGTGTTTGAGTGTCTTAACTAATTGTACTGCTGAGGGAGAATAGGTGGTGATTACTGGGAGTAAGGAATCTGTGGTGAGAGGTTTTGTGTGAAGGAAGGTTTTAAAAGCTCTCCATAAAAAGGCCCTACAGGGCAGAGTGGAGAACAAATCTCTCTCTCAACAAATCAGTACTTTATTGTTGAAAGTGAGGCACAAACAATTTGAGTTAGGAGATACACCCGGCCCTCTGCTTTCACACCAGTTAAGAGGAGCGCAGGCTAGCAGGGCTATCCAGGAAATTAAAAGTCAGACGAGCTCTAGTGTTACAGACCCTGTTGAAATAAATAGGTGCTTCTGGGACTTTTATGAAAATTTATATAAATCCCAAAGCCCTGCAGCGGAAGAGGATATTCTTCAATTCCTGCGCTCCCTCCACCTTCCTAAAATAGATTGCAACACGCAAAACAAACTCAACGCTGACATTACATTACAGGAGGTTGTCACGGCCAAGTCCGGGACCATTTAAAGGGCTTGGGCTTATTTAAAGGTGTGGTACCAAATTGAAAAAACATTCAATCTAACAAACACTTCTTGTTTTGCCCCCATTTGTCACACTCATGCATTTCAACCCTCTCTGTCAGATCCGGTTTTCTCTATCTAGAAAGTGAAAGGTTTGGCTTCCATAAAAGACCTGTATATTGACAATGTTTTCACCTCGTTTGACCAACTCAAAGCCAAATTTGACTTACCACCTTCTCACTTTTTCAGGTACTTGCAAGTCAGGAACTATACGTATACGTTTTGAAACTTATAACTCACCAGATGGAGTCTACTCTCTTTTAGCGAAGGAACCTGAGACCAAAATGCTGGTGTCCATGTTTGTAAATCCGTTTGCAGCTCAAACTGCTGCAAGTACACAACAGCTGAGAGAGTGCTGGGAGAGGGAAATAGGTACCGTCATCCCAGAGGATGTATGGTCTAAATGTCTGTATAGCATACACGCTTGCTGAATTAACTCAAGACACCAGGTAATTCAATACAAGGTTATACACAGACTCCATTATTCATGTGTTAAACTGCACTCATTCTTTTCATCCACTTCGCCATTACGTGTAAAATGTAAACAGTCCACTGGTACATGTTCTGGTTTTGCAACAAACTTCAGAGATTTTGGCGTGAGGTTTGTTACTTCTACTCTGAGGTTTACAAGTATGATCTCCCTCCGGACGCTAAGACAGGGCATTCTTGGCTGGTCTCACCAGCTCGAGACTCTTAGCTATTGGAAGGTTCTCTCAATCCAGTATGGGATGGTTATTGCTATTGCTGTTTGAATATTGTTTGTAATTTTTTTATTTATTGAACTAACTGTATTATTTTATCACAGCTGTGGATGACCACAGAAACTATTGCTATAGAGTACAGCTTGCTTTTTTGTTTTTTGTTTTTCCCAACCTGCTTCAGCGGAGGGGGGGTGGGAGGAAGGGGGTAACTGTTTGGGTTGTTACCTGTTTTGATGTTCTGAAAATCTATAAATAAAGTACATAAAAAAATAATAAATCTCCGGTATCATGACTGTGGCCTGGGGAAAAGCCAGCTTCGCCATCCTGATTGCTCTGTGAACTTGTTTAACAGTGTTCATTGTTTTTTGTGCCCGGTTATAGACACCAAGCGAGAGAATCAGTTTTTCAATGATCGCAGATACATTAGTTTTAGCCAAAATGGCTTCTGTGTGCCTGAACATGGCTCCAACAAAGCTGTCTATTTGCAGGTCAGGGCATTGGAAAGGTGGAAACATTGCAACATTCGAATCCCCAATAATGAACCACTTACTCCTAGCTGATAAGCACCATGCTTTCATTTTTCTGGTGGTGTTAATGTGTCGTGTGGTGCGACGTACTGGTGTGTTTGCTTCTGTTGCAGCAGCAGCTGCAGGTGGGTGAAAGCTAAGTTGTCTTTGAACAGGCACCAAAGCAGTTTTTGGAGCAGGAGGCAGAGGTGCTACGTGTGGAGATGCTTCCACCACTATTACCTTGTCAGCCGTGGCCGTAGTGCAGGAGGAGGAGGAGGTCCTCAGGAGGAGCTGGCCCCTCTTTTGCCTGAGGAGCTGGAGGCTAAAGTGAGCCGGGGGCCACGTTCTGGCCCCTAGTGGTGTGCTTAGGTCTCTGCTCCTGGGGATCTGGCAGTGTATCAGGAACAATCCCAGAGGAAGAAGAGAGAGATGCCCATATGGAAAAGATATAGATAAATTTTACTAAATGTTTATATCTTTTATCTGAAACTTGTAAGTAATATATATAACAGTCAAACAAGACACAAGATCCTTAGCAAATTTGTATAATTTGAGACTTGAGATAATTAAGATAATTTGGGAACTTAGAAGTACTATATATGACTGTAAATCCACATACAATATTCTTAGTAGATATGTGTAACATCAAAGTTATATGAGTTGGGCAATCATTAGTGAAACCAAAACCTTGCAAATATAGTATAAAAACCTTACAAGAGATGTCACATATATGACAAATTAAAGTACATGGAAAAGCACATGATGAGATGACCAAAAAGTGTTTTTGGCATTTCTAATATTTTATGACACAAGCATTGTCTCAGGCTTTTAGCTCACACTTTCTTCAATCTCAACTAGTGAATTTTGATTACAAATGATTACATGTGTTATATTTGTTATTTATTTAATAATTTCTGAGCAATTATATCCAATAAAATGGTCAAAATGTATTTTTATTTACACAGTTAATATTTTTAAAAGTTCATGTGTATGCAGCAAGGATTGAAAATTACCATGTAATGTATTTAACACTAAGCAAAACGAAAAGAGATAAAAAGACCCAGTCACTCATTATTGCCATAGAAATATTTAATTAGTATATGGCATTATACAAGTTGCATATTTACATAAAAAATGTGTTTACATGACCTAAGTTTATTAAGATGCTACTTTAATAACTGTTTTGCCCCCATACCTTGCACGTGTCCTTTTAGATGTTACAATGAGATACATAAATGTTAATGACATGCATTGCAAAATGTATTAAATAAATCTACATTTTGTAGTAAACATTTCACACTGCCGTGTGCTGTTTCATTTTAGATTTGACAGATTCTCACATTAGATTACAGTAACAGTAAAAGCAATTAGTTACTTTACAGCTCAGCAACCCTTAATGATTTGGTGACCATCTTCACGTTTAGTTTATTTACAGTAATATGTCTTGCAATTAGTTACTTTACAGCTCAGCAACCCTTAATGATTTGGTGACCATCTTCACGTTTAGTTTATTTACAGTAATATGTCTTAAGTAGCCGACATACAATTGAGCTGGACTGTGGACAATGAATATACATACATGGTCTAACTATCTGAGCAGTGTTTATGGCTTTGTGAAAGCCTGTGGGAAAGTGGACAGTTGACATGTAGCTCAATGGAGTTCTGATAAGAGAACCTCTGGCTAACTTCTGCACTGCGCAATTACCATAGTTTCCTATGGCATATAAACTCTGATCACCCATATCAATAAAGTGGGAGACTCTAAATATACTTCCATCCTTCAAAAGCACAACTGAGTTGTTTCTTTGTTTTGTTTTGCTGTAGGTATGACCATGGATAACTTCTCCATTTACAGCAATTCTTTTGTAGTAATTTACCACAGAGTTTGTGGAAACCTCTCTCACTGTGTGGAGGGCAGCTTGATCACTAACAGATACTAATCTTACATTTGGTGGACCAAGGGCAGTCACCTCAGTGAACTTTGCAAACTTCTTAACATGATGCTTTTCAGTTCTCATTTCATTACAGAAATCTGTAACTTCTGCAGGTGCATTTGTTAAAAATTGCTTTGCTAAACGGGGAAATGCTCGGGAAAACAGCACTCGTTTGCATATTTGTTGTGGTACACCTTGGCTACTTTTTACTTGTTTCAGGAGGTATCCATTGAAATCTTCAAACATAAAGGCTGAGTGTGCCCATAAAGGACCACAATGCACAACGCTTTTGCTTAAATGCAGAAGTGAATGAACATTGAATGTCATGTGCTCTTCCCCATACAGCGACTGCACACCTCCAACAAAGTACACTAATGCTTCATTGGCGTGATTTATCTGTTCTGTATTTATTTCAGACCCCAACAGAATGCTTATGCCCTCTATCAGTAACGCCCAATGAGAGTGATACTTCTGTGGAAGTATGCCTTTTAGAACTGGCAAGCTATAGTACAGAAGCCAGTGTTGCCACTCATGGGCTTTCCAGAATTTGCGTTCAGTGAGAGATCTTGGAACTCGAGCAACAATACCTGGAGGTTTTATAGACAAAAGGTGTTTGTCCAAGATAGCTGTTTGTGTGCCAATGTACCATGGCTCAGAATAGCTTTTAGAATCGATCCATAAAGTTGCCATTTGTCTGCACACACCAAGCAAAACACAGTGCATATAGTCAGGGACCATCCCATTAATTAGATCAAACTTTGGTAAATCTACAATGGCAGATGGACCCTTTATGCCCAATATTGCCGTCCCTTCTCTTTCAGCAATCTGTCCTATCTCTACTGTGGTTTTGTGATTTCTGTCACTTGGTTTTTCATCAGCACATGTGTAAACCCTTGACATTCCTTTTCCTTTCCTCATTTGCACCCCAGGGTGAAGGCAGACTCCGCAGCCATATTCACCATTGAATTGCTTAAAGTTTTGTAGTAATGGCCTTGCTACGGCATCACACACACAGCACAATGGGTGCACTTTCACGTGTCTCCATGACTGATCACTAGGATGTTGCCAGTCAAAGCCAGCTTGTGAAAGACTGGCACATTCCTCTACAAATGGCTGGAAGTAGCAGGTCATGTCTGGCTTTTTTGATCCAAACCATAAAGCACATAAAAGCACATGCTTATCTCTGCTCTCAGGGGGTATTTCATTAACACAACACAGTATTGGCCAAATACTAAATTTAGAGGACTGAAAGACTGGTACACCATCACAATTAAATGTAAGGGAGAGGAAATCCTCTTCACTATTTGATTTCAAGGTCTGATATAAGGTGCCATCACATATATCACTTATTACATGCCTACTGTCAACAGCACGAAAACAGAGATCATGCATACCTTGATTCTCAAGAACATCCTTCAGTTGATCTTTTAATGGGATACTGATAAAGAAATGTCCTTCCTGTAAACTGTCTTTTACTGTTATAGACGAAGAACATGACACACATGTAAGTGTTTCTTCTTGTGATTGTGACGTGCCAAGGTACTTAGTACATACTCTGCAGTAATGATAGCGTTTTAATTGATCTATAATACCAGCTAATGGTTTCTCCAAAAAATACTTGCTTGCTGGGACTGCACTTGTCCCAGCAGAATGTAACTTTAGAAGTTTCAGCAGGTCTTCTGTCAATACACCTGTAGTGTTGTGTCTCAATGCAAAGGAGAGAATCGAGATGCAACTTTGCCCTTCTGTTAGTCCCTCAGAGTGGGCATCATCATGTATTTCTTGAGGGGCATTTTCCTAAAATTACAGAAAAAGAAGCACCATATTAAAACTTTTACTTGTTCTCTACCATTACATAACCTTGTTTTGCGCTACTGTACTTAGAAAAAAATTAAATGGAAGCCACAAACAAAAAGAGGAAAGACAGACAGTGGCTGTACTCTTCCATGAGCTGCAGAGATAATCTGTGCATTGTTTGTCTCTTGATTATTTAATTTGATCATGTATGATCAAATTAAATATAAATAACTTCATAAATGTGTTTACCGTAGTTTTGTCTCACCTGTGCCAATGTGAAAGGTTCTGCTCTCTGCTCTTCTCTTTGGGCATCTTCATCACTTTCCTAGGAAGAATACAAATCAACAACCCCTTAGATAGATAGACAGACAGACAGACAGACCGATAGATAGATAGGGTAAACAGAAAGAGAGAATACTGTAGTTTTGTCTCACCTGTGCCAATGTTAAAGGTTCTGTTCTCTGCTCTTCTTCTCTTTGGGCATCTTCATCACTTTCCTAGGAAGAATACAAATCAACAACCCATTAGACAGACAGACAGACATAGGGTAAACAGAAAGAGAGAATACTGTAGTTTTGTCTCACCTGTGCCAATATCAAAGGTTCTGGTCTCTGATCTTCTCTTTGGTCATCTTCATCACTTTCCTAGGAATAATACAAATCAACAACCAGATAGATAGATAGATAGATAGATAGATAGATAGATAGATAGAGAAGAATACTGTAGTTTTGTCTCACCTGTGCCAATGTCAAAGGTTCTCCTCTCTGATCTTCTTCTCTTTGGTCATCTTCATCACTTTCCTAGGAACGATACAAATCAACTACTACTTAGACAGATAGATAAAGAGAAAGAGAGATAAATCCCCCCTTTAATTAGGATACAAACAAGAGCTATTGAATTTACAAACACCTAAAAGCAAGTGACCCCAACTCCTACCATTAGAAAGCTCTGGTCTCACAGATGGAGACAGAAGCATTTCCTTCTTTACAAAAATGAAATGTAAATTCCCAGATTTAGATTCACTCCTACTAGCAGAAAATAGTGTCAGCGCCATAGAAGCAGCAAGATATGCATGTCACAGCCTGAGAGAAAACCATCACAACACATAACAGCTGCAGTTAGTCTCACCACAACTAACTCTGCCTTTATGAATTTATTCAGAGTTCCTTAAACACACACACTCAATTATTCTTTTATTAAATCAATTTAATTAATTTAATGAACTGGATCAATTTCTTTTTTGTATTATCCCTGAAGCTTTGACAATATTGTTCGTGTGACGTTTATGACAATAAAGCAAACCGAAATTGAAATTTAATTGAGAAAGAAAGAGAGAGAAATAGGCAGATTATTCTGTAGTTCTGTCTCACCTGTGCTAATGTGAAACGTCCTGCTGTCTGCTCTTCTGTTTGGCTGGCATCTTCATCACTTTCCTGAAGAACACAAGTATTCATTAAAATTAAGGGAAAGAGGGGAAGAGATGGGATAGTGGCAGAGAGGTAATAGTTGTTACAATATTGTAAATTCAGCTTAAGAGTGAGGGAGAAAGATCAAGACTTACTAGGTGAATAGCTATTTAACAGTAGTTGGTGTAAAAGCTGTACTCATCATTTCAACATGTTACATCAGCCTTTATGTCTATTAAGGTCTTTATACACCAGATGTGAATTAACACAAAAATGACAGTCACATAGGAATTTCACACATCAAAATTTTCACAACAGATATGAGCTGCAAATATATCTTAAATACTATAAGTAATATAGTTAGTAAGTTAGTAACTTATCATCATAAGCTCCATTACTGTTACAATGTAACTTTAAGTTTAGCTGATAAGATCAAGAGGACGTGAATCGGGTAACACTTACATGTTGTTGCGCGGTGTGTTTTTCGATGTCAGTCAAGGTTCTGCTGATTTTCCTAAAGAAACAGTGGACAGTAACTTTACGGTAACTGGGAACAAATTATTGCAACCTTAACCTGAAGCTACAAATTGGATTAGGAAACAGATGTAACTTAGCACAAACCTTTTCTTCCATCTTGTCAAAGTACGTGTAGGAACATTTTCCCTCAACCAAACCTTTTCTTTCGTGACGTTGTGCATAGTTACCGGTATTAATGTGTGCTAGGGTAGCTAGGGAAGCTAGGTCCTTGTCAACACGATGTGACCATTTTACCGCTAGAAAGCTCCCGGAACATGTAGCAAGCTAACGTTACCTTCCCTCGAAAAAGGACTGTCCAGAGCACGAGCGGTGTTGGGTGATGTGCGAGGTTGTGGGTAGTGCGCATGCGCAGAGCCGCCACTAGCACACGTAAACTGCAGAACACCATAAGGGGACAAGGAGGGAAAGAAGTCGAAGGTTGAAAAAGAAGGCATCTTTTGAATCACGACCGACGAACGGCCAACAGATACTGCTACGACGCGGTGAATCCGGAGGTAACATTACGATAAATAAATTAACAAGTCTTTTGCAATGTTTTAGCGTGAATTTGAAATACATTTATTTAAGTAACAACTGATTTTTAAAGGGCGAACGTTAAATCGTTTAACGTTACAGGTTGTAACGTTAGCTAATATTATTAGCTAAATTAAGTTAGCTAACTTTCGCTTAACGTTATGTTACCCAAAGTGGTGCCTTTTTGGCAAGTAACTGAACGTTAATTAACCTTAGCTTTAATAATATTTATATGAAAATAACACAAGTGTAAAGTTAGAGTGCGCAGATCCACTAGCATTGGCACAAGTCAAAGATAACATGGCAAAGTTACTATTTTTTTTCAATTCCTGCATAAGTATTTGGTCTTCACCAACTTTTGTTTTTGATTCTAAGCTTTTAAAATCAGTAAATAGAATGATTATTTGTATGTTTACTGCATTGGGTTGCACAGCCTTTGGCCAAGATATTCATGTTCAAGAACATCTTGTAGTCAAAAAGTTACTGTGCTTTATATATTTTTTCAATTAATATTATCAATTTAGACAACAGAATTGTGTATCACAATATTCAGAATGTGTGATTTTTTTTGGTAGAATACTGATGTCAAATGTTAGCTTATTAACAGTTTCTGCCAGTAATTTGATTGCTAAGCCAAACAATTATTTTATTTATTTGATCATTTTAGAACACATGGAGAGGAAGTTTGCAGTGGTGCGGTGGAGTGAAGGGGAGGATTTTGGGAAGCTCAGTGACATAAAAACTGATGCCATAAGGGGCTATGATGATTCCAAGATGGACCAGGATGGGAATCCCTTTGCCACCTACTCAGCCGTTATTGAATGGCGTCATGGGAGGAAGCAACGAGGAGGCTGGCCTCACTACAGAGGCACTGTCATTTTTGTTAGTGGTAAGTTAGAGTTACTATGGTTTTAAGTGATGATTGTCCTTTAATTTACAGCACTTCAAAAGTTTTTTTTAGTGTCCAAACTTAAATAGGGCGAGATTCAGCCTGTTTAAGTTGATGTGTCAACTTGCCAAATAACTAAAGACTTTGTCGCATTGGTTGTGTGCTATAATATATAAACAACTACTCTATTCACACAAACACAAGTACCATGTCGTTTTGATGCTGAAAGTGCCACAATCAGTATGTCTTGACATAGTTGTCAGCCTCTGTAAATTTGACTTTAAATGAGATGAGATAATAACACTTTGCCAGTTGAAACCTGGTTGAATAAAACTGTTTGAATAGTTATGTATGTTTATGTCAGATGCCATGTATACCTTATGCATAACCCCCTGAAAATTTGCCTAGAGTATATATAGGGTATGCAAGTACACAAGTACAATGCAGTGCTTGCACTTATTTAGAAGCACACGTCACTAACTTCAAGTTCATTTTCAGTCTTAGTGTTACATGAGAGTGATCTGGTGTAATCAGCTGTTTGAGTATAACTCTGGTCTGTGTGTTCTGCTTTTGTTTTCTAGCTACTCGTTTTGAGACAATCCGTAAACTGAACTCACTGCTGAAGGAAGAAGAACCTACAGAGCTGACAAAAAGGGCCTCAATGCCCCCCCAAAAATATGGGGATGAGTCAGATTGCTCAACTGATCTTGAGACTGAGTCTCAGCAAGTAAAGGTGAAGTTAATTTACTTTTAGCTCCTATATAATGACCATATTTCCCAGTGGTACAATGTACACAGAATGTGTAAGGAGTTGGCACTACTGTGTAATAGGCATTACTGTCTATCTAAATCAGTAAGGATTATTTATTCTTGATACTGATTCTCTTGTACATAATGACTGCTCAACTCCAGCAATAGCTGTGTTTTAATTTTGGTTATGTGTCTCAATAATTATTTTATAATCTCTTGACACCCAGAAGATAAAGGCTCCCAGGAGGACAGACCCCGCAGAAGAGTTTCTTAAGCAATACGGCCAATCACTGCCTTCTTCAGATAATCACAACAGTCCGACTCAGACTGTGGTTGAATTAAAGCAGGAGATCAAGGATCTGAAAGCAGAGAACACAAAGTTGAAGGAGATTGTTCTTCAAGGTATCATTGATTCATATCAAACATTGAACCATCAGACATGTAATAAACTTTTCTCTAAATTACTGTAGGCTGGATGGGCTATATTGTAAGCTCCTTTGTCCTAAAGAAGAGTGATAATAATTAATTCATTGTTTTTGATGTACTGTGTCTAGATGTGCCAGGACTCCTACTGAGCTTGAGGAGTATAATCGATTCGGCTGCACCTCCTAAGAGATCTAGGGTGGAGCCCACCACACCATTACTGGCCCTTCCAGCGTCTCCACAGTCCAGGTCCAGTTCTCCATGTGCCACTTCGCTGTCCCTCCCCAGATCTACGCTTTCCAGTTCCACATCTGCGTCTCCATCACTGACTGCCTCCCAGTCTTCTAAGGTAATTGTTTTTTAAAAAATAAATAAATACAGCATATAAAATAGATCTACTGCTTGCCAGACTTGCTTTTAGTGACTATGGCAGATCTAACATGCTTATATGACTAAAGTCTGTTGGGCTGAAGAAATCAGACATACCGGTATTTTAAACTTTAATGCTCACCTTGGCCCTCATTTATCATTCTTGCGTAGAAACGGGCGTATTTTTGTGCGGGAGATTATGCTTACACTGTTCTCAGCGCCTGATTTATGAAGCTGTGTGTACCTTTGAAATCCAGGTGTACGCACCACCTGGTGTTGATAAATGCGGCGGCTGAAAACGTGCGTAATTTGAATGAAACGCCCCCAATTATTCAAGCTTCAGGAGGCTGCACCCAGGACTTCACGGCAGGGACTGACGGAATACGGCAAGAAACATGGTTTGGAGCAGGAAGTCCACAAGTTAAAACTTTAGAAACAAAATATTGTGTTGTTTTGACAGATTTAAATAAAGATTAAATGGTTGTTTCACTACTAGATACCGGCATAAATGTTCAAAAATATTGTGCGTTTTAATATTACGAGGTTTTTCATTTGGAAACAATTTAATACTTTTTTCTTCGATGATTTAAACTGGACACATTTTTAACAAAATGTTCAACGCGCTTAAAACTGGACACGAGCGGTCAGATGAGCCATAAACAGTTCAGGTCCAGCCCGAGAGCCAGTGCTGGAGTCAGGGGGACCACCGCGCGCTGTCAACCTCGCTGGAGCGGACCAGTGCGCTGTCAGCCCCAGAGGAGGATGCGCTCATCCCGGAGGAGCAGGGCACGGGCCGAGAGCTTCTCGCTGAGCGTTTACTTTGATGAACGGAGGACATATACGGACAGATATTGCACGCTGGGGGCGGTGTACCCCCAGCGTGCAATGCAAGACTTCATAATGTTTTGTGGCTTTGGGAAACAGTGATCTGTGCTGTCCTGGGACTATTACGCACGGACACGGGTCTGGACGCGCACGGACTTGGATCTGACCATCCGCGGTCTAACTGTTCTCTTATATTCAGAGTGAAACATTGTCCAAACGAGCTGCACCACGTCTGTACCACCTGTTTGTGGAGCGCGTTTTTGTTTTGAACGATGTTGGAGTTTTTGTCTGTTCCTAGAATTATAAATTGGCTACTTGTGGTGCACCAAGAGACAGATTTAGCACTAAAACCCCCCATCAAAGTCAAGTCCCAAATGAGCTCCAAATGAAAGAATGTTGCTCTGATAAAAAAGCTTCTCCATCACCTCCGGGACTGGGCTGTACTGACCCAGGACTCACACATGAACAGAGATCAGCATGCCAGAGTCTGGGGACGCGGGGCCTTTAGCGGGGTGTCGGTGCTCGCTGTGCGGTCATAATATAAAGTTTGTCTTATAATAAATGCGGGGCTTTGTGCGCGACATGTCTGTGCCCGCCTCACCTAAAGGCCGTGGGGCTGTGTCCATTTCGGCAGCCAGTCTCAGTGCTTCAAGCCATCCGCTTATACTCTTCGTTATTTTAACATTTTTTGCTCATAGCCTTTTCATTTGAAGGTCCACATTTTATTAAAAGCAAACCCAAATAAAAGACATCAAAAGCTACGATAAAATAGTCCAAATACAAATCAAAGCCTGTTTTGACTGCTCAATAGGCTGTATAAAGTCCGTGTTTCTCAAATATAAACACACAAATTAATGTTTCAAACGTTGTTTCTGTTACAGTGGGTCATAATGTATCATGTATTTTAGTTTGTCAGTGCGTCTTATGCTTTTAGGAAATGATTTCGGCGCATTTCGGCTCTAACTCAAAACTTGCGTACATGTACACCACCTCCTGAGCTGGCGTAGGATTTGAGCGTGCCGTACGCCAACGTCCATATTGATAAATGTCAAAGTCACCGTGGTTTTGGGCATACGCCAGGTGTACGCTTGAAATTTGGTGTACGCACTTTTGATAAATGCGGGCCCTTGTGTCCAGGTCGAGATCCATCCTGGGAGCGGAGTCATGGTTGAGAAACTGGCGTGGGCCTATGCCCTCAATGCCAATTCAGCGACAGTCTTTGTGAGGCATCTGCTCACTGCAGTCTTTCCAGTGGAAATACTGCTGGTGAGCAATCTTCGGGGGAACAATCGAGGCGGAGGAGAGGCTCGTCTACCATTGGACAAAAATAAATTGGATGCCATTTACAGTATGTTTTCTTCTTTTTAATGGGTGTTTGACCAACAGTCTCTGTTTTTGTGTATTTCCTGATTCCAGCCTACTGTAATAATTTTTTGCATTGTTTTTTTTTTCATGTTTAGGTGCAACTCTCGAGAGGTGGCCAGGCACCCAGCTTTCCAGCATTGGAAGCACGATCAATGCCAAGATTACAGAGCTCCGGTCAAAAAGTAAAAATGTTGGTGCGTACCCAGCTCCCCATTAAACTAGTTTGTTTGCTCTGAGTTTCACACAGGTGTGTCACATAGTCCTTTGCCCTGAGGCAAAACAGGTTCTGACCACTGTCTACTGAAAGCATTTACTGCTTAGTGCCTGTTTACTCTGAGATATCCAGTGTGCGTAAGAAAACTGGCATAAGTAAGCCATTAAGGCATTTTAAGTTTACATTCTAAAAGGTTTTTGTTGAAATTTTGTGTACTTTGCAATTAAAAAATTGAGTATATTCAAAATATCTATGTAAACAGTAATAGGCAATATTAGCATTATGCTCAGAGCGATTGCTTGCACTTAAGCTTCATTCCTCGTTCTTTGAATGTGAATACACCTGTTTGTATTGACAATGTTTAGTTGTTGGTGACACTGTTCCCATATTAGAATAAGAATAGTATAAGCATGTGCTCCTCCGGTTTGTATGCAGGCATGACACTGTGTGAAAATATCAAATTGTGAAAGATATTACTATGTATTTACAAGTTCATTTAAATGTAATATTTGAAAAAATATTGTTCTTACATTAGGGTTACTGCTGTCAGTACTGTAATCACAGCAGTGTTTAACTGTTAATAAAGACTATTGAAAAGTTTGCCTACCACCTTTGTTTGTAATATTACAGATCTATTCGGACTGTATTTATGTCATTGTGTGGTAAAAATTAGTTCCTCTGTGCATTGACCAAATCATGCTTTGCCAGTTTTAACTCAGCTTCATCAAATGTTTGACTAATGCGGGTGTTGCTGGCTCTGGAGCTGTGGAGTCTGGACCTGTTGTTGGGAGTCTCCTGCTGCCCCCGTGTTCCTGCTCGACGCCCTCTGTACCATTTTTCATTCAGTCTATAGCACCATTACCTTTATTGTCTGTACCTCTATGTGTATACTGTGTAGGTTGCCTCCCTCTGCTCTCTGTCTCCTGCTCTCTCTCTCTCTTGCTCTCTCCCTCTCTCTCTCCCCCTCACCCCCAACCGGTCGAGGCAGATGGCCGCCCACCCTGAGCCATGGTTCTGCTCGAGGTTTCTGCCTCTTAAAGGAAGTTTTTCCTTGCCTCTGTCGCCTAGTGCTTGCTCTTGGTGGGAATTGTTGGGCTTCTGTAAATAACTTCAGAGTACGGTCTAGACCTGCTCTTTATGAAAAGCGCTGTGAGATAACTGTTGTTGTGATTTGGCGCTATATAAATAAAATTGAATTGAAAAAAAAAAATTGAATTGACTATAGAAAGTATGTTTTTTAATTCTGCTATGGTAATATTCATTGGGTGATGTAAGAATTTTATTTAAAAAACATGAGGAAAGCATAGTTTACAAGAAAACGTTAATAGACATTACATACAAAAAATCTATATAAAATGGTATATTTTCATATTTTAAAAGTATATGTTTTTATACATATATGGCCATTTTACTTGGCTTGACATATAGCAAACTTATAAAATACATATAAAGAAAGTAAAGTTTACGTTTAAATTAGATGTACTTTCCACACAAGAAAGATACATGTAATTGTAAATATTAATATATAAAATGTATATGTCTTTATAAATCAGACATGTTTTAAATAGTAAATTAAAATGCAAAATTTATCTGGAACGTATACGAAAAACATACTTTACCATGTACTTTCCTTATAAATAGCATAGATATTGTTTGTTTGATTCATACTTAATTCATATAATTATGTTGTATGAGAAAAATGCAAAAGTGGCCACTTTCATGAGTAAATCATGATATGAGACATATAACTCTCATGAGAAATATAATACAAATAAAACATAAACATTTACTATTGTAGGCAATATTGTAGGAAATTCTTATAAGTTTTTTCTGTTTCTTTTCCATATGGGTGGGGAGAGAATGGATGCACACACAAAGGGGAGGGGAGACCAAAGGAAACCGGAGGGAAGGGGAGGCGGGGGGGCAGAGCTGTTGCAGTCTGAGTCTGTGTGTGTGTAAGGAGGCTGTGCCTGTGTGATGCTGGCCACCGCTAAGGTCGGGTGGGGCTCTGGAGAGGTGCTGGATAAGAAGTACCTAAGTGTCATCAAGTGTATCTTGGTGCAAAATGGCGTCTGGCCCAGGCCAAAGCCACCTCAAAGTTCTCTCGCCAGTCAGTCACTTCTAGCTGGATCAGAATCTGTAGGTCATTCTGATTGTAGTCTCTGTAGTGGTCAAGGAGTATCAGTAGTGTGTTGTAAGCCCAGTTTTTGGCGTTGCCGTCGATGAGTGACAGGGTCGTAGCGTTTGGAGCAGCCGGTTTGATGACAGTGGCTAGATTGTGATTTATTTTAGTTATGAAGTTCGGTGGTTCTGGTGCCATGACATTGCTAAGATGGTAGTGTGTAAAGCACCCTAGTTCTTAAGGTAAAGTCTGGGTCAGACGGTGGAGGATCGCCTGTGCTGCGTTGCCCTCGGGTCGCTCTGTTGCACCCCTCATACCTGTTTCTGCGTCTGGAAGAAGTCGGTCCTGACCGATAGAGATCCATGGCGGTGGTGAACTGGCAGTTTGCGACGGTCCACGGAGGCTCGCGGCCACCGCGTAGGAGCGGGGAGGCTGCCGTGGCTCATAGTAGCGCCGGGAAAACGGGCTCTCTCTAACCCGTGGCGAAGGCAAGCGGCCCCGCTGCTGCATCTGGCCACGTCACTAGTGGCCGTCACCCGTGTCCAGTTGTTCTCTCCACAGTAGCGTCATGTGTGCAGTATTCAGCAGTTTCTTCACTGTGTGCCAGTGTCTGAAGGACACCTAGCTAGCACTTCAAAACTTTATTATTATATAAAAAAATATAATAAACGTGCAGTAATGCAACGTTTCAGTCTTTAAAAAGACCTTCTTCAGGCATTGATATCTTACTGTGCGTTGAGTTCTGTTGTCCAAAGATGAGCGAAGACATGATCTGAACGCGGGACAGGAAGTCAACAATTTCTGTGACCCTTGACCCTCCTCACTTCCTATGGAGTCACCTCCAGTGACGTCTTCTAGTGGGTAGCTGTTTTTGCAGTTTTCAAAGTAAAATGACTGTAGTACTCAAATCAAATTGAAATTAACACTCAGTTACAATAATTAGGTCAGGATGTAGGTCAGAGGGTCAAATAGAGTTGAGGTTAGAGCTCAATTAACCTGGTAAGACTGTATAAAATTGTTCATCCTATCCCACACTGTCAAACCACGTCAGACACTCACACACACCATCACATAATACTCTACTGATATAAAACTTTTTTTTTCAAAATTATAAAGACACTGATAAAAGGCACAGTGCAGTGGTCACAAGGTGATACACCATACATTGTTTGTAATAACACCATGAAATAAAGGAGGCTGCAATTACCTTCAGCATGAGGGCCCAGAGAACAAAGGAGTATGAATATTGGAAAATTGACCTTTGAAAATAAAGTGTATCCTAAATAAACATGGACTGACTAAGAAGGCTGAGGTAGCAGTGGCTGAAGTGCTGTGCAAAAATCACTGTACAAATGAACCATACATCAAACCAGTGGACACCATGGAAGAGCAGAGAATTTGATGTGCCCTGAGGTGACGCATATTAACCACATACAACTATACCCCTGCTGTGAGTACAAGTGTAAAAATTGTAAAGCGCCCTGTCGAGAGGACAGGTGTAAACATTGTGGTGGAGAGCCCCATTGAGAGGAGGGCATCAGAACAGCAGACAGCGAGGCGCGGGCTGGTTAGGGAAGAAAAATTTGAAAGGGTTAGGGGATGGAAACCAGCTTGGGAGGACCTTTTCTTGAATAACTCTTGAAAGGACGGTTGTATCGCTATTCAACATTACATGTAAATAGCATGAAAATACAGAAAAATACTTTTAAAAACATAAAGATACAGATATTTACTATAAACATTGTCTGTATTTTTACAGTCCAACTGTTGTAAAATGAAAAGAAAATCTCAGTTAAAAAATGTCTGTTATTTTAAGGGATCCAATCTATTAATAGTAAATTCATGTTAAATTTAGTTTTTAAACTGTAGAATAAATAAGATCATGTGATAATAGCTTGCAAAACCATATTTTTATAGTGATTATGTAAACAATATTTGACAGTAATTACAAGCAACAATCCAACATATCTACGAAGGTTTACTTTGAATAAATATACTTTTATAGTAATTACAAGCAATTATCCAATATATTTATGTATTTTTCCCATTAATGTATGGAGTTTACTTTGAATAAACATACATGTAATAGTAATTACAAGCAATTATCCAATATATTTATGTACTTTTCCCATTAATGTATGGAGTTTACTTATAATAATAATAATAAATTTTATTTATAATGCACTTTACATTTCAGGGAAATCTCAAAGTGCTACAGCAACAAGGGGTTAAAAACAGTTCCAGAATATGACAAAATCAGCAATCGCAATAAAACACCGTAACAAAAGATTTAAAACCATGACTGTTAAAAGGCCTTTTGAAATAAAAAAGGTCTTTAGGCCCTTTAAAAGCCTCCAGAGTTTGTGGGGCCCTTAGGGGCTCTGGGAGGGCATTCCAGAGCCGTGGGCGGCTGCCTGGAAGGCCCTGTCTCCCATGGTGGAGAGTTTAGTCCTTGGTTGGTGCAGGCAGTGGGTAGAGGTGGAGGAGCGGAGGTTTCTTGAGGTGGTGAGTGGGGTGAGGAGTTCACTGAGGTAGGCAGGGGCAGTTCCATGTATGCACTGGTGGGTAAGGAGACAGATTTTATACTGAATTCTGTATTGAATGGGCAGCCAGTGGAGGGATTTCAGGACTGGAGTGATATGGTCATATTTAGCCTCCCTCGTCAGGACCCGGGCAGCGTAGTTCTGAATATGCTGGAGCTTTTGCAGTCTCCTGCCAGGGATCCCGACGAGGAGGGCATTACAGTAGTCCAACCTGGAGGAGATAAAGGCATGGATCAGCTTCTCAGCATCTAGTTGTGAGAGGGAGGGGCGGAGTTTGGCGATGTTTTTGAGGTGGAGGAAGGAGACCTTACAGAGGTGACGGATGTGAGTGTCAAATGTGAGATTTGAGTCAAGTCTGACTCCAAGGTTTGTAACAGAGTTAGACAGGGGAATGTGATGACCAAAAATTGATATACTGCTGAGGGAGGAGGACTGGGTTTGGTGTGGGGTACCGATCAAGATGGCTTCGGTTTTGCTGCTATTTAGTTGAAGAAAGTTGTCAGCCATCCATGCCCTTATCTCCTCCAGGCAAACCTGAAGTGCAGATGGCAGAGCTGAGGGGAGTGTGGAGTCCATTTTTATGTATAGTTGTGTATCATCTGCGTAACAATGGAATGAAACTTTGTGTTTATGGATGATGTGACCGAGGGTAGTAAGTAGATGGTAAAAGGGTTGGATCAAGGACGGACCCTTGTGGCACTCCACAGCTGACTGTGTGGGGTGATGATTGGTACTGTCCTAGAGCCACATACTCCGTCCTGGCTGTGAGATAAGACTGGAACCAGCTTAGTGTGGTCCCAGAAAGTCCTACCATAGACTGGAGACGGTGAAACAGGATGTTGTGATCCACAGTGTCAAAGGCGGCCGACAGGTCCAGTAGGAGGAGGAGAGATGGTAAGCCCTGGTCTGCAGTCATAAGTAGGTCATTCATGACGCGGACCAGGGCTGTCTCCGTGCTGTGTGCTGCTCGAAAACCAGACTGAAATTTTTCATATATGTTATGGATGTGAAGGTGATTGTGGAGTTGGGCTGCAACAACTTTTTCCAGGACTTTGGACAAAAATGGCAGGTTTGAAATGGGTCTGTAGTGAGCCAGGATGTCGGGGTCAAGTGACGGCTTTTTCAGATGGGGGCGGATAACTGCAGTTTTGAGAGCTGGAGGAACCTGACCGGATTTGAGTGACTGGTTGAGGATTGCTGTGATCAGTGGACTGATGGCTGTAATATTGGATTTTAATAATGATGTGGGGAGAGGGTCCAGTGAGCATGTGGAGGTTTTCATGCACTTTATGATCCTCTCCACCTCTGTCTGAGAAATGCCTGAGAAAACAGAAAATGTGTTTGATGGGTTTGTGGAACTAAATTCGGAGGAGGGTGAAACTGTGGCAGAAAGGTTGGATCGGATTGAAGCTACCTTGTTGGTAAAAGTCCATGAACCTATTGCACTGGTCTGTACTGGTGTCAGAATGTGCATATGTGGGAGGTTTGAGAAGAGAATTTATTGATGCAAACAGCTGTTTTGAATTTCCAGAGCACTTTGAGATTTTTTGAGAGAAATATTGAGACCTGGCTGTGGTGAGTGCTTTGCAGTATGATTTTTGGTGTTCACGGTAGGCCTGTTTATGTACATGTAGGCCACTGGACTACTGGACTACTACTTTGAATAAACATACATGTAATAGTAATTACAAGCAACTATCCAATATATCTACGAACTTTTCCCATTAATGTATGGAGTTCAATTTGAATAAACATACTTTTATAGTGATTAAAAACAACAATCCCATATATCTACAGACATTTATCATTAATGTATGGAATTTACTGTATAGATATTCATAGACCATTTGAGCAAAATATACTTATTTTCTTTAGGTGTTAGCAAAGCTTACTTGTGTTTGGGCTATACATCAAAATCAAATGTTCATAAAAAGTGTATTTGTTGTCCCATCTTGGTTCACTCAAAAAACTGAAGCTTTGATTTTAATTATATTTATTTTTTCAACAGATTCCACAAAATTGTTTTAGGTTAGTTAAAAGCAAAAAAAATGTAATGGACTTGTATAAGAATAACACAATGAATGTCATTTGATCCAACTAAAAATAAAAAACTTCTGATCAACAATATATTGAAAGAAATAATACAACAAAATTATTGGCACTATAAAGTGTTGAAAGGCTTGCAAAATAACATTTTAGTTGTCAACAGTTTTGATGATGCATTGCCTGGAATTATGCCTATTCCACGGTACACTCAGCGCCCAAATCAATGGATGGCTCATTCATAGAGATTGTTCTTGAGCATCTGTACCTTGGTTGAGAGTTTGCTAGCATCTAGTTAAATTAATCACTTTTAAAGCACCTCAAAGAAGGCTTTAAGGTTTTGAGGATAACTGAGGTTTAGGGCATAATTACACCTATTCAAAGTGCACGTGTAGAGGCGATGTCTCCCAAGTCATGCAGAACTTCAGCACCCTCGGTCACTATCCCAACATCAGCTTGAGGAGTGGTGGCATCATCTCCCTCAACACGGATGCTGTAAGGATCTTGTCCAAGCTCCCTCGGAACAGCTGTAGCATCAGATCCTTTAAATAGGGCAGAAAGAAAGTAGAAAAACAAATTATGAAATCACAAACAGATTTTGCAGAATTCTAAAGAGTAATGTTAACATTTCAGGTGTCCTTTATGTAATGATTTAACAAAAATAGCGTGAAACAGTGTTTTGTCTTTAAAAATTACAAGATGAAGTAGTGCTGGGTAATTAAACATTAGATTCAATTATTATTTAACATACCTCACAAACCACTTTATTTGGGGGGCGTGCAGTCTACTGCAATCCAATACAACAGCTCTGCCATAAATCTTTACTTTTACTAAGCATAGATATTTAACAAGTGTTTCTATTATTCTGCCCCCCCTTAATTTCAATGGGGCAGACAATATTAGGAAAACTGTTCAGTATAATGCACTCCAGTACACCACCCACTATGAAATCAGTAATAACAGAATGTATGTCAGTTGTCATATTTGATTGCATTAGACAGCAGATATTCCTGATAAAATGCAGTTGTGGTTTGTTGTTTACATACACTTCTAAAAAAACATACACATCATGGCTGTTTGAGTTTCCAGTAATAACTACAACTAAAAATTTTCTGTGATGGAATCATTGTCACAAAAACCATCATGAATTTTGGTACTTTTATGAATTTATTATGGGTCTTCCAAAAATGTGACCAAATCTAATAATATACAGTGGATAGAAAAAGTCTACACACCCTTGTTAAAATGCCGGGTTCTTATGATGTAAAATAATGAGACAAAGATAAATCATGTTAGAACTTTTTCTACCTTTAATGTGACCTATAACATGAACAATTCAATAGAAAAACAAATTGAAATCTTCGAGGGAGAAAAATGAACAATAAAAACCCTCAAATAATCTGGTTGCATAAGTCTGCACACCCTTAGACTAATACTTTGTTTTACTTTTTTAACAAAACACCGCTTTTTACGGCGTGTCAAAACAAAACAGCGTTTTTATAAACAAAACATGCTACAAGAGTATTTGGCACTAAGGGCTTGCCATAACATGTGCCTCACCAGCTCGGTGGGAGCCGTAGAGACTGTGTATTGTGTTGCATATTTTCCGCTGGATATCTTAATTAATTTACTTTACATAACAAACCCCATATCGTCTCTATTGTGAGCAGAGATTGCCTCTAACCCTTGCCTCCAGTTGTTAAACACCTTTTTTGTTACTAACTTGGAATAAATACATTAACTTGACACGTGTTTTGGTTTGGTTTTTCCACCCGGTTTATTTATCTCTTTGTTAGTCCCCAACAAGTTCTTGTTCTTCTTCTCCTTCTTTGGTTTTTTATGGCATGTAAGAAGCCATAATGTAAGAAGTATTCAATCTAATCAGTTTTATTTAGCATCAGTTCATAACAAAGGTAATCTCATTGCACTTTGAGAGCAGGTCTAGAATTTTATTACTAGAAACTAGAGGTCGACCGATTAATCGGTCGGCCGATTAATCGGCCGATTTTTGACATTTTTTAACATAATCGGCATCGGCCAATAGGCAGGCGCATCTGTGCCTAGTGTTGTCGTGGAACACGTGTTTGACGCACGCTGCCGCGAGTCATTTTCCAGCCGAGTGAGCAAGTTTATTTGACAGTTTATTTTCTTCTTACCCGTTTTGTTTATTTAATATATTTTATACATTATTTATACAATTTATTTATATATGTTTTTTACATTATACATTTTTAATTTATAAGTGCAGATTGTTCATTGTTCAAGTGTTCAATAAATGTTTTTGTTAAGAAAGTTTGTCTGTTAAGTAATTATCATTTCTTTTACATTTTATATTTCAAATAGAGGTTAAAAACCAAGCAAATATCGGCCAAAATAAATCAGCAGCATTAATCGGCCATCGGCCGACCCGGATTTCAAAAGATCGGTATCGGTATCGGCATCGGCGTGAAAAAAACCATATCGGTCGACCTCTACTAGAAACCCAACAGTTAAAACACTCCATTTAACAGGTAGATACCTCAAGAAACACAGACTCGGGGGTAGTTTGGCCATGTGCCTCAATATCAACCCTAATTCAATGTTGTGATTAAACAACACTTTCATATTTTGCACAGGTAATGCGAGCACAATTAATGGACTTTAAGTATTTGAGAAATATGTATACTGCGCCCACCACCATACACCTCAGCTCAGAGGTCTCATACGTAGGCCTCCTATGTGTGTAAATATGTGCATGTTGGTGTTTTAATTACCTCTGAAAGCATGACATATAAGTGCCAACTACAAGGAATTAAGACTTGGATTTAACTTTAACTGCTTTAACTCTTAAAGCACTGTATGAGCCTACAACTAGCCTGAACATAAACCATCACTGCATCACCTCAGCTGCTTCACAGCTCAACTAGATAACCCACCCACTTTGGATTAATCAAAGTTATAATTTGTAGAGGTTGTAATAGAGAGATCAAGTGAGCCGCCACAGAAAGCGAGGCAGCCTGCAGCCTGAGTAAAACTTGCTTGCATCACTACTATCCTAACATGTTAGCAGTCAGTTTATTTCAGATATTGGACAAAAAAATATACTGATACTTGTTCCTTTAATGTATGATCATTTATTATTATTATTATTACTGTTCTCGTTATGGCTTATAAATATATATGTATTGTGTTTTTATCCTTAACCTTTCCTCTCCTATACTCCTTATGTTAGTCTGTTCACATTTACAAGGGTTTAGGTCAGAGCTGTGAGATTGTTTTGGTGTTTTACCCTCTTGTTCTTCCTATACTATCATGGAATGTTCAATCAAGGTCGAGAGAGGATCTCTGTTCCCCAAAACATAGAAACCTAGAGAGTGTAAATGATGAGGCAGGTCTCTGGACCAGCTGTATATATGTTTCAGTACTTCTCTGTTTATTCTCTTTTGTTAAATAAATTCTTCAAAGACAATGGTTGGTTGTAACTCAATTATTTGCTCAACCCCTCACCAGGAATATAATTTCCATGACATCATGCAGACAGCTAAAACCATCAGTAGATATGAATTTTCCTATGGGGGATGGAACATGTGAATATTCATGCACACCAATGCATACAAACCTCTGCGATCTGATCAACATCTGGGATGGAAAATCATTCATGCAAACCAGTCCCCTGCCTGCCTAACTTGCATGCTACCAAACCTAACCTGTTCCCCTAGAGTGCAACCGGTTGCAACACCCATCTTCACTCAGTCATACACTGATGTCCCCATACAGAAACGCCACACATGCTGCTACATGTAAAGTTACATGTTCTACTTTCTAATTGTTATGTGTAGTGTCAGATGATGCATGATAATATCCTGTAATAGGATATAACAATAATCTTGAACTGTGTGCTGTTGCCTTTACAGTCTATGGCTGCTGCCCGGCCCGAAAGGACCCGGTACCAGGGACATAATCAATTTTCGCTGTTTTAGCTGGTTTCTGTCCAAAAACAGCGGCGATTCGTGCCCACAGAGACCATCTGGCGGGCCGCCATCTTGCTGACATCGGACGGGAGCCGTTGAGTTATGGATTCTACCTCAAATTCTCGCTTGTTTGGTGGAGGCGCACTTTATCGGTCTCTGCTGGTGAACCGTAGGAGCTACAACCTCATACACCTCATTTTCTTCGTCTGGCCGAGACGGAAAAAAAGAGGCCATTTGCCTTGTAGGATGTTCTGTTCTCAAGCTGTGGGCCTTTAAAGCATGGGAGTACTTTTGGAAATTTACAATTACTGTTTTTATCAACATTTCAATGTTTTGGAAGCTTTATGTTATTTGGAACATGGTTGTATGGAGAGAAATATTGTTTTAAAGATAACTCCCAATAAAAGTGAACATATAAACAGTAAATATGGCCAAAACATGGACATTCGCCTGGTATATTTTTTAAAAATTGTGTAAAACTGTTGTATATCAGTTTCTTTTCATCAAATTTACAGTTGCAGTTGTGTTCCAGGTGTATTAGAAGATATTCAGGTGCATTATAATCTACCTCATGATGGTTTTGATGGTTCATTGCATTACTTTATTGCTTTTTTTTACCAGGCAAGGATTTATTGCTTTTTTTACCAGGTTAGGATAAAAATATCATATTTTTTCTGTGTTTCATCTCCATGTAGTAATGTAATGTAATGTAATGGTAAAATAAATATGTTAAAATACAATGGATTTATATTGTTTTGGTTCTGACATTTCAAAGGAGACCAGAATTATGCATCTAGGCCCAATGGTTGAGGAGATATACTGATTTATTTTGGGTATGTTATTTTAGGTGTTTTTCCTAGAAATAGGTGGTAGGGTCCGTGTGTGTCCCCTCCTGCTAAGGTCAAGTCTACTGTGATGTCCCTTCTTCTTGTCTTCTGCGTTTCTTAATTGTGTGGTTTGTCCTTTTGTGTCATATTGACATGTGCAACCAATACATGTGCTTATTTGAGAAAATATCTGGGCTTTCATAAAGGCTGTGAAAAACATATTAGCTTTAGAGGAAGCTTTTCATAGGCTGAGGTAAAATGAGGTGAATAAACACAAGGGGGACCACAATATGAATAAAGCTTTACAATGGTGTGCTATATTTTTTTAATTTAGAAATAACTGAGCAATGAAAGATTTGGAAGTGATGTTAGAACTGAACAGCTCAACAAATGTTTCTGTAGCATCAACTACAACTTTAAAAATGTGGGGGTGAAGGGATTTAAAATCTTTAAATGATTGAAAATACAGAAAAAAAATTGTCTTTTTAGTCTGTGCTTCAGAAATCAGGAAAGTGCGCGCATTTTCAAATAGTTAAATGCTGTACACTCATTGTATGAATCATAATGCGCAGAGGCGACCTCGACCAATGACATTGTTTTACTTACGTCATAACGTCAAGCTCGTGTGGAAGCAGGCAGCCTGGATGATGTCCCGCAGGATTTATCTAGACCAGGGGTTTTCAAATTGGGTGAATGTGAGCCTCCCCTTAGAGTAGGTAAGAACAGGTAAGTAACAACCCCCCCTCCCCAAAACACTGTCTGCCTGCCCTAACCCACGCCACTGCAGTAAATGCCATCTTTTGTGTGTTCCAGGCAATGATGAGTTTCAATAACAACTGATTGTCTGATCAACAACAAATCTTTTTTTAAATTTTGAAAAAAGACATTGACTTACTAAAAAATACTATGGAAATCAATGGTTCCAGTTAACTGTTTGGTTAGTGACATTCTTCAAAATATATTCCTTTGTGTTCAGCAGAAGAAAGAAATTCATACAAGTTTGAAACAACTTGAGTGTGAGTAGGCCTATATGATGACAGAATTTTCATTTTGAAGTGAACTATCCCTTTAACGTGTAATCGGCGCCAAAGCTACCGACGACGACACCTGACGGTTGAAAAAGCGTCTCGAACAAAATCAGCACAATGGACAGCTCTACCTGATCAATGAACGACAACGCTGTTTGTTCACGGAACACAACATTTAACAGTCAACTGCATTGAAGGCATGTTTTCAGATCGAACAGATTCACATATTTTTCATGAAGCTTAAAATAAAATAAAATGAAGATTTTATGTTCTGGGGAGAGTCAACCCTTCTTCATCCGGTGGGTAGGATTACTTTTGGTTTGTGCAGTGTAGCTAATTCACATAGGCCTATTTATTAAAATATTTAATTATCTGGGAATTGTGGATCTCCTCCATAACGCTGAAATTGCCGAATTCGGCTGAATGTTTTGACGAATTACACCACAGCACTTATATGATTGCACTGATTGGCTATAGCTGGGAGCAGACAGTGTCAATCAATGTATTGGAGATTGAGAAAACGGCAACCATGACCATTATACTTTTAAACAGAACCATTCAAAACGAAAGAAAACAGACTGCTCTCTGCTTATGTGGGCTAATCCGTATCAGCAACTATGATAGATGTAAAGAAAACAAAGTTGCTTGTCAGATTTTCCTAACAAGCTACCCTTTTTTTTAATAAGCCCCAAAAAACGCAACCCGCAACCCGTGCTGTTTTAACGGGACAAAAAACAACAACAAAGTCGCGTATTATAAACTGAATCGCGCCTCCCCTGTCGCTCTTTGGCGCCCCCCAGGGGAGGCGCGCCTCACCTATTGAAAACCGCTGATCTAGACAGTTGACATTCAGCTTTAGCTTTCACTAAAGGTAAAATAATAATTTTTATTTTGTAACCGATCTTCACATGAGTTAAGCTAACACTTAAGGGCGGCAGCTTGCAAAACGTTACGTTATCAAAGTTTCTGGCGTTTACATTAGCTAACTTAATATTATGCCAGTCCTAATTAAAACTTTATTACGTTAGCTTTCAATGTGAATAATGCCTTCATTGTAACGTTTCATCACGGTACGTTGCATTTGTCAATTCATTTGTCGTTACATCATTAATGTTAAACGATAACATCCCTTTTCCCTCTTGCTAACAAATAAAAAAGCTGTGGCAGGTTGGGTTCTGCAGTGACAGAGACATGTTTAAGTGACAGCTAACATTAGTTAACGTAACGTTAAGTATGCCAGCGGTAGCACGTTTAGCCAGATTTAGCTTGATACTAATATGAAATACATAAACGTGAAATTCTCCGCTGCGCCTAACGTTACTTAACGTTGGTTACCTTACTGGTGTTATGCCGCATACTAAGGTTACCTTAGTTATAGTAAGACATATCTTAATTTTAGCTAACGTCATCTCGATGACTAAATCCGTTATTCTTTCTAAACAGCGAACCAGACTCATCACCAGTGAATCAGAAAGAAGTCAGCCTCTCCACTGCGGTCTAGACAGAGCGGACCATTTCGACAACTTCTGCGTGAGTATTTTAAAAATTAGTCACTGAATTTCATATTTAGATGGACTATAGAATGCTAAACGAAAGATATAATTTTCATAAACAACTGAACAGTAAGGTAGTAAGTTACCATTTTCTGGAAGAGTAAATCACTTGGACAGGTAATGTTATATTTTGCGTATTTGTGTTCATTTGTCCATAGATATTTTTTGAGGTAAACTTTACCAATCAAGGTAGGTAATAGCATCAGTCTGTTCTAAGCTTTACCTTCATGGAGAATGAAATGATGCAAATTTGCAACAAGATTTACCAGAAATTCCTAGTTGCTAGCTTTTATTATTTTAGACGTGTAGTTACTAAGCCTTTCTTTATATGATGAAACTAAAGGTGCCAAGTTACCACATATTAGACATTGAAAGGTTTGATCTGTTGGTGATCACGCATGCAACTACTCCAGATAGCAGTAGCCTGTTTTTGAATATGTATTTTAAGTTACAATTTCATTTCAGTGTCATTTTAAAAAACTAATTGTAACACTTTCTATGACGGTCATCGCTATAATGCATTTATGCATATATTTATAACACGATATAGTGCGTCCATAAGACATTATAGCAGTTGTTATGATCACTTACTTACTTAGTGCATTAGGCACTATAGCAAAGTTCATAATGTATTATGACCTTTTGATTTAATGTTTTATAACTAATAGTAATACTAGTTTATATCTAGTTTATTAGATAAAGTGTTAAAATATCTATCCCTGTATAATATATTACAGGTGGACATAATACCATATGAACTAATTATAAGAACTTATAACACGTCATTGTTTGCTTTAAGTAAAGTGACACACATTTTGCGCAGGAAAACAACTTTTATTTATGTTTATTCTCTATGAACAATCTGTATGCATTTTGCAGTTTAGCACAAAAACACAACATAATTAAAGCTGCAAGCAGCGATGGATGGCCCTCGCGACCTGTAGCGCGTCGGGTGTGATGCGTGCCGCGTTGCATATTCTGGAGCTTCGGCCGGTCGCGGCTGTGCATTTGCTACCCAGTTCGGACGTTGCATGAAGGTTTTGTACCTCACTTCCTGTTGCCAGCAGGTGGCGCTATGACTGTGGGTGAATGTGGGCGTGTAAATGTGTTCAGGGCGGGACTCTTATGAAACATGTAAAGTTTGGTGCAGATGTGAGCATCTACAGTGAAGTTACAGCCACTTCCTGTGTCATGGCGATGACTTGATCTTTGACGCCACGCCACGGACACGCCCATTGACGAAAACGCGCAAATAGCACAACTTTACATTGTCAATGTCTTTAGAAGGCACAGCAGAAATTTGAAGTCGATCCGACTAAATCCCTAGGAGGAGTTAGTTAAAATAGGGAGTGAGTAAATCGTCCAAAAATAGCGGCAAAATCCAAAATGGCTGACTTCCTGTTGGGTTTAGGGCATCGCTCCAAGAGGCTTTTTTGTGCGTCTGGACGTGGTACATGTGCCACAGAAATTTCGTACATGTAGGTCAAACGTGCGGCGGGGGCTGCTTCGTTAAACGTCACTTCCTGTCGCCAGCAGGTGGCGCTATGACTGCGGGTGAATGTCGGCATGTACATTTGTTCAGGGCTGGGACTCTTGTCAAACGTGCAAAATTTCGTGCAGATCTGAGCATGTATAGCCAAGTTACAACAACTTCCTGTTTCATGGCGAATCATCAGCGCCACGGACACGTCCATTGACGAAAGCGCGCAGATAGCACAACTTTACATCTTCAATGCCTTTAGAAGGCACAGCAGAAATTTGAAGTCGATCCGACTGAATCCCTAGGAGGAGTTAGTTAAAGTACGGAGTGTGCGAATCGTCCCAAAATGGCCAGCCAAATTCAAAATGGCGGACTTCCTGTCGAGTTTAGGGTATGGGTTCTTGAGGCTTTTTTGTGCGTCTTGATATGATACACGTCCCCACCAAATTTCGTGCATGTAGGTCGAACGTGGACGAGGGGCTAATTTTTCTAATTTTCTAGGTGGCGCTAGCGAGCCATTTTGCCACGCCCATCGCGAAACCCACAAAATACGAAATTTTTCACCAGTCCTGACATGCGTGCCAAATTTGGTGAGTTTTCGAGCATGTTGCGACCGCGAAAATGGGGCTTACTTTGCAGAAAAAAGAAAAAAAAAATAATTAAAGCTGCAAGCAGCGATGGTGGACCCTCGCACCCGTGAGCGTCGGGGTGTGATGCGACGGCGTTGCATATTCTGGAGCTCTGCCAGTGCGGCTGTGCATTTGCTACTGGCAGCCGGACGTTGCATGAAGGTTTTGTACCTCACTTCCTGTTGCCAGCAGGTGGCGCTATGACTGTGGGTGAATGTTGGCATGTACATGTGTTCAGGGCAGGGCTGTTACTAAACATGTAAAATTTCGGACAGATCTGAGCATGTACAGTGAAGTTACAGCCACTTCCTGTGTCATGGCGAAGACTTGATCTTTGGCGCTACGCCATGGACACGCCGATTGACTAACAGCGCCAGATAGCACAACTTTTCATCGTCAATGCCTTAAGAAGGCACAGCAGAAATTTGAAGTCGATCCGATTAAATCCCTAGGAGGAGTTAGTTAAAGTACGGAGTGTGTGAATCACCAAAACGTTGCCATAAAATTCAAAATGGCCGACTTCCTGTTTGGTTTAGGGCATCGCTCCAAGAGGCTTTTGTACCTCTGGACATGATACATGTGCCACAGAAATTTCATTTATGTAGGTCAAGCGTCTGGCGGGGGCTGCTTCGTTAAAGATCACTTCCTGTTGCCAGCAGGTGGCGCTATGACTGTGGTTGAATGTTGGCATGTACATGTGTTCAGGGCGGGACTCTTATTGAACATGTCAAATTTCGTGCAGATCTGAGCAGGTACAGCCAAGTTATTACAACTTCCTGTTTCATGGCGAATCATCGGCGCCACGGACACGTCCATTGGCGAAAACGCGCAGATAGCACAACTTTGCATCGTCAATGCCTTGAGAAGGCACAGCAGAAATTTGAAGTCGATCCGACTCTATCTCTAGGAGGAGTTAGTTAAAATACGGAGTGTGTAAATCACCAAAACTTTGCCATAAAATTCAAAATGGCCGACTTCCTGTTGAGTTTAGGGCATCACTCCAAGAGGCTTTTGTGCGTCTGGACATGATAGATGTACCACAGAATTTTTCGTACATGTAGGTCAAGCGTCGCGGCGGGGGCTGCTTCGTTCAAGGTCACTTCCTGTTGCCAGCAGGTGGCGCTATGACTATGGTTGAATGTTGGCATGTACATTTGTTCAGGGCGGGACTCTTGTCAAATGTACAAAATTTGGTGCAGATCTGAGCATGTATAGCGAAGTTAGTACAACTTCCTGTTTCATGGCGTAATCGTCGACGCCACGGACCCGACCATTGGCGAACAGCGCAGATAGCACAACTTTACATGTTCAATGCCTTTAGAAGGCACAGCAGAAATTTGAAGTCGATCCGACTAAATCCCTAGGAGGAGTTCGTTAAAGTCACGAAGTCTGCAAATCGTTCTAAAATGTCCGCCAAATTCAAAATGGCGGACTTCCTGTCGAGTTTAGGGTATGGGTTCTTGAGGCTTTTTTGTGCGTCTTGATGTGATACACATACCCACCAAATTTCGTGCATGTAGGTCGAACGGGGACGAGGGGCTAATTTTTTCAAATTTTCTAGGTGGCGCTAGCGAGCCATTTTGCCCTGCCCGCCCGCGAAACCCACAAATTACGAAATTTTTCACCAGTCCTGACCCGTGTGCCAAATTTGGTGAGTTTTCGAGCATGTTGCGACCGCGAAAATGGGGCTTACTTTGCAGAAAAATAATAATAACTAGAACTGCAAGCAGTTGTAAGCGGGGTCCAAGCCCCCTGGCGAAACTCGCCCCCCCAGCCCCGCGGAGGGCTCGCGAGTCGTCCCGGGCGCCCCGCACCCGCAAGGTCCCCGAGTCGGGTCTCGACGGGCCGTTCCAATCAGAGGCAAAACGTCCCGCGTTTGAAAATGCCATCGAAACGAATGGGATTTATCGACACATTTCGGCGTCGATTACAGCGCCATCTTTAGGCCGATTTGCACCAAACTTGTCAGGTCTCATCAGGGACCCATTGGGAACATTTGACCCAAATTTGGTATGAATCGCACTCGCGGTTACGGAGATATAAAATGCATGTAAGTGAATGGGAGTGTTTTTCAGAAATTATTAATACAGTCTGCTTTTAGCCCATTGACACCAAATTTCACACAGCAGTTCCAGAAGTGATGCCGCATAAGATCCTGAAGTTTGGTTTTGATCGGCCATTCCTAACCTAGGCAAAGTGTGGCCTGGTTTGAAATCCCATTCATTTCAATGGACTTTCTGAAGGGCTTTGAGCTTCAATTATAGCGCCACCGTTTGGCCGAATTGTACCAAATTTTTCAGGTATCATCAGGGCCCCATGGGGAAGAATTGACCCACATTTGGTGTCAATTGGACCTTTGGTACCGGAGGTATAAAACGCATGTAAGTGAATGGGAGTGTTTTTTCATAAATTATTAATATATTCACCTTTTAGCCGATTGACACCAAATTTCACACAGCAGTTCCAGAAGTCATGCCGCATAAGATCCTGAAGTTTGGTGTTGATCGGCCATTCCTAACCTAGGCAAATTGTGGCGTGGTTTGAAATCCCATTGATTTCAATGGGACTTTTTACAGCATTCCAGCTTCAATTACAGCGGCACCTTTAGGCCAAATTTCACCAAATTGGTCAGGTATCATCAGGGCCCCATGGGGAAGAATTGACCCACATTTGGTATAAATAGGAGTTTTGGTACCGGAGATATAAAATGCATGTAAGTGAATGGCAGTGTTTTTTCATAAATTATTAATATATTCACCTTTTAGCCGATTGACACCAAATTTCACACAGCAGTTCCAGAAGTCATGCCGCATAAGATCACCAAGTTTAGTGTTGGTCAGCCATTCCTAACATAGACAAATTATGGCATGGTTTGAAATCCCATTCATTTCAATGGGCTTTCTGAAGGGCTTTGAGCTTCAATTATAGCGCCACCGTTTGGCCGAATTGTACCACATTTTTCAGGTATCATCAGGGCCCCATGGGGAAGAATTGACCCACATTTGGTGTCAATTGGACCTTTGGTACCGGAGGTATAAAACGCATGTAAGTGAATGGGAGTGTTTTTTCATAAATTATTAATATATTCACCTTTTAGCCGATTGACACCAAATTTCACACAGCAGTTCCAGAAGTCATGCCGCATAAGATCCTGAAGTTTGGTGTTGATCGGCCAATCCTAACCTAGGCAAATTGTGGTGTGGTTTTAAAACCCATTCATTTCAATGGGACTTTTTCGGCATTCTAGCTTCCATTCTAGCGCCACCTTTAGGCCGAATTTCACCAAATTTTTCAGGTGTCATCATGGGCCCAGGGGGAACAATTGACGCAAATTTGGTGTCAATCGGACCTGCGGTTCTGGAGATATAAAATGAATGTAAGTCAATGGGATTTTTTTTTTCGTGTTTAATCCGCCATAACAGCGCAACCTATGGGCACATTAGGATGCACTTTGGTGCCTGAGGTCAGGGGACCATGCTGAACAATTTGGCACAAAGTTCACGTCAATGCGACTTGCGGATATACCAGAACTAATTTTTCGCGTTAAACAGCGCCACATAGGGGCTATTTGCACCAAACTTTGCACAGGCCTTCAGGGGGGCTTCCCACATAAGTGCTCCGAGTTTGGTGTCGATCGGCCATTCCAAGCCGAAGATATGACATCAGTTAGCATTAGTAGCGTTTTGCGTGAATATTCATTAGCTTATAGCCGGAAGAGTTTTTCGCGTATCAGTCTGGGGAGCACAAGCCAGTATGATGTGTGTCCAGAGATGATCCATGCCAAATTTGGTGTCGATCGGACTTAGCGGTTTCGGAGGAGTTAATTTTGAGCTGCTAGTCAGTTTTCGCGATGTAGCTCGAAAAAAGTCTAGGCGGAAATGGGCGTGGCCTATACCACGTGATTCAGCAGGATGTCCCGAACGCGTGGATATAAGGTTTTCCATATCCGCCACCGTAGAGCGGAGTGCCAAGCCCAAACGCGAAAAGTTTGTCACAGCGCCACCTAGTGGTAGACGTGTGCGAATTTTGCGTGGGCCGTCCTCTCATGGGCATGAACCTGCCCTGCGAGTTTCGCATCCCTGGCAGTTACGGTCCGGGCTGCAGTAGTGGAATTAGGTCAAGCGCACGGAAGAAAAAAAAAATAATAAAAGCGAACGATTACAATAGGGTTCCCTGCCACTTCGTGGTATGGGAACCGCGTTACTACTACAACGCGGGTTCCCAGCCCACTTCGGGCTTGGACCCCTAATAATAATAAAGAAAAAAAAAAATAATCCTAACAGTTTCAATAGGGTCCTCGCACCGTTCGTGCTCGGGCCCTAATTAAAGCTGCAAGCAGCGATGGGCGGGCCCTCGCACCTGTCGCACGTCGGTGTGTGATGCGGCCGCGTTGCATATTCTGGAGCTCTGCCGGTGCGCCTGTGCATTTTCTACGCGATTCCGACGTTGCATGAAGGTTTTGTACCTCACTTCCTGTTACCAGCAGGTGGCGCTATGACTGTTGGTGAATGTTGGCATGTACATGTTTTGAGGGCGGGACTCTTATTAAACATGTAAAACTTCGTACGGATCTGAGCATTCACAGTAAATTTACAACCACTTCCTCTGTCATGGCGATAACTTGATCTTTGACGCCACGCCACGGACACGCCCATTGACGAAAACGTGCAAATAGCACAACTTTTCATCGTCGATGCCGTAAGAAGGCACAGCAGAAATTTGAAATCGATCGGACTAAATCCCTAGGAGGAGTTTGTCAAAGTACGGAGTATGTAAATCATCCAAAAATGGACACACAATTCAAAATGGCCGACTTCCTGTTGAGTTTAGGGCATCGCTCCAAGAGGCTTTTTTGTGCGTCTGGACATGGTACATGTGCCACAGAAATTTCATACATGTAGGTCAAACGTGCGGCGGGGGCTGCTTCGTTAAAGGTCACTTCCTGTTGCCAGCAGGTGGCGCTATGACTGTGGGTCAATGTCTGCATGTACATGTGTTCAGGGCGGGACCCTTATTTTAACGTGTCAAATTTCGTGCAGATCTGAGCATGTACAGCCAAGTTATTACAACTTCCTGTTTCATGGCGAATCATCGACGCCACGGACACGCCCATTGACGAAAACGCGCAGAGAGCACAACTTTACATCGTCAATGCCTTTAGAAGGCAGAGCAGAAATTTGAAGTCAATCCGACTAAATCCCTAGGAGGAGTTAGTTAAAGTACTGAGTGTGTAAGTCGTCCAAAAATGGCCGCTAAATTCAAAATGGCGGACTTCCTGTTGACTTTAGGGTATGGGTCCTTGAGGCTTTTTTGTGCGTCTTGATATGATACACGTCCCCACCAAATTTCGTGCATGTAGGTCAAACGTGCGGCGGGGGCTGCTTCGTTAAAGGTCACTTCCTGTTGCCAGCAGGTGGCGCTATGACTGTGGGTCAATGTCTGCATGTACATGTGTTCAGGGCGGGACCCTTATTTTAACGTGTCAAATTTCGTGCAGATCTGAGCATGTACAGCCAAGTTATTACAACTTCCTGTTTCATGGCGGAATCATCGACGCCACGGACACGCCCATTGACGAAAACGCCAGAGAGCACAACTTTACATCGTCAATGCCTTTAGAAGGCACAGCAGAAATTTGAAGTCAATCCGACTAAATCCCTAGGAGGAGTTAGTTAAAGTACTGAGTGTGTAAGTCGTCCAAAAATGGCCGCTAAATTCAAAATGGCGGACTTCCTGTTGACTTTAGGGTATGGGTCCTTGAGGCTTTTTTGTGCGTCTTGATATGATACACGTCCCCACCAAATTTCGTGCATGTAGGTCAAACGTGCGGCGGGGGCTGCTTCGTTAAAGGTCACTTCCTGTCGCCAGCAGGTGGCGCTATGACTGCGGGTAAATGTCGGCATGTACATGTGTTCAGGGCGGGACTATTCTCAAACGTGTAAAATTTGGTACAGATCTGAGCATGGACAGGCAAGTTACAGCAACTTCCTGTTTCATGGCGAATCATCGACGCCACGGACACGCCCATTGACCAAAACTCGCAGATAGCACAACTTTACATCGTCAATGCCTTTAGAAGGCACAGCAGAAATTTGAAGTCGATCCGACTAAATCCCTAGGAGGAGTTAGTTAAAGTACGGAGTGTGTAAATCATCCAAAAATTGCCATAAAATTCAAAATGGCCGACTTCCTGTTGAGATTAGGGGAGTGGGCCAAGAGGCTTTTTTGTGCGTCGGGACATGATAGATGTACCACAGAATTTTTGTACATGTAGGTCAAACGTGTGGCGGGGGCTGCTTCGTTTAAGGTCACTTCCTGTTGCCAGCAGGTGGCGCTATGACTATGGTTGAATGTCGGCATGTACACGTGTTCAGGGATGGGCTCTTGACAAACATGCAAAATTTTGTGCAGATCTGAGAATGTACAGCCAAGTTGCAACAACTTCCTGTTTCGTGGCGAATCATCGACGCCACGGACACGCCATTGATGACAACAGCGTAGATAGCACAACTTTACATCGTCAATGCCTTTAGAAGGCACAGCAGAAATTTGAAGGCGATCCGACAAAATCCCTAGGAGGAGTTAGTTAAAGTACGGAGTGTGTGAATCGTCCCAAAATGGCGGCAAAATTCAAAATGGCGGACTTCCTGTTGCGTTTAGGGTATGGGTTCTTGAGGCTTTTTTGTGCGTCTTGATATGATACACGTCCCCACCAAATTTCGTGCATGTAGGTGGAACGTGGACGAGGGGCTAAATATTTCTAATTTTCTAGGTGGCTAGCGAGCCATTTTGCCCGCCCGTCCTCGAAACCCACAAAATACGAAATTTTTCACCAGTCCTGACATCGTGTGCCAAATTTGGTGAGTTTTCGAGCATGTTGCGACCGCGAAAGGGGCTTACTTTGCAGAAAAAGAAAGAAAAGAAAGAAAAAAAAATTAAAGCTGCAAAGCTAGCGATGGATGAGACCCTCGCGCACCTGTAGCGCGTCGAGGGTGTGATGCGGCCGCGTTGCATATTCTGGAGCTCCGCCGGTGCGGCTGTGCATTTGCTACGCGATTCGGACGTTGCATGACGGTTTTGTACCTCACTTCCTGTTGCCAGCAGGTGGCGCTATGACTGTGGGTGAATGTCGGCATGTACATGTGTCCAGGGCGGGAGTCTTGTCAAACGTGTAAAATTTCGTGCAGATCTGAGCATGTACAGTGAAGTTACAACCACTTCCTGTGTCATGGCGAAGACTTGATCTTTGACGCCACGCCACGGACACGCCGATTGACGAAAAGCGCTAGATAGCACAACTTTACATCGTCAATGCCTTTAGAAGGCACAGCAGAAATTTGAAGTCGATCCGACTAAATCCCTAGGAGGAGTTCAGTTAAAATACAGAGTGTGTAAATCATCCAAAATTGCCATAAAATTCAAAATGGCCGACTTCCTGTTGAGTTTAGGGCATCGCTCCAAGAGGCTTTCTTGTGCGTCTGGATATGATACATGTACCCACAGAAATTTCGTACATGTAGGTCAAGCGTGCGCGTGGGGCTGCTTCGTTAAAGGTCACTTCCTGTTGCCAGCAGGTGGCACTATGACTGTGGGCGAATGTCGGCATGTAGATTTGTTCAGGGCGGGACTCTTGTCAAGCGTGTAAAATTTTGTGCAGATCTGAGCATCTACAGTGAAGTTACAACCACTTCCTGTGTCATGGCGAAGACTTGATCTTTGACGCCATGCCACGGACACGCCCATTGACGAAAACGCGCAGATAGCACAACTTTTCATCATCAATGCCTTTAGAAGGCACAGCAGAAATTTGAAGTCGATCCGACTAAATCCCTAGGAGGAGTTCGTCAAAATACAGACTTTTTAAATCGTCCCAAAATGGCCATAAAATTAAAAATGGCCGACTTCCTGTTGGGTTTAGGGCATGGTTCCAAGAGGCTTTTTTGTGCGTCTGGACATGGTAGATGTGCCACAGAAATTTCTTAAATATAGGTCAAACGTGCGACGGGGTCTGCTTCGTTAAAGGTCACTTCCTGTTGCCAGCAGGTGGCGCTATGACTGGGGGTGAATGTCAGCATGTAGATTTGTTCAGGGCGGGACTCTTGTCAATACGTGTAAAATTTCGTGCAGATCTGAGCATTTACAGCCAAGTTACTACAACTTCCTGTTTCATGGCGAATCATCGATGCCACACGGACACGTCCATCGACAAAACGCGCAGATAGCACAACTTTACATCATCAATGCCTTTAGAAGGCACAGCAGAAATGTGAAGTCGATCCGACTAAATCCCTAGGAGGAGTTCGTTAAAGTATGGAGTGTGCAAATCGTCCCAAAATGGCCACCAAATTCAAAATGGCGGACTTCCTGTCGAGTTTAGGGTATGGGTTCTTGAGGCTTTTTGTGCGCCTTGATATGATACACGTCCCCACCAAATTTCGTGCATGTAGGTCAAACGTGAGCGGGGCTGCTTCGCTTAAGGTCACTTCCTGTTGCCAGCAGGTGGCGCTATGACTATGGTTGAATGTTGGCATGTACATTTGTTCAGGGCGGGAGTCTTGTGAAATGTACAAAATTTGGTGCAGATCCGAGCATGTATAGCGAAGTTACTACAACTTCCTGTTTCATGGCGTAATCGTCGACGCCATCGGACACGCTCCATCGACGAAAACGCACAGATAGCACAACTTTTCATCGTCAATGCCTTTAGAAGGAACAGCAGAAATTTGAAGTCGATCCGACTAAATCCCTAGGAGGAGTTCGTTAAAGTACGGAGTGTGCAAATCGTCCCAAAATGGCCACCAAATTGAAAATGGCGGACTTCCTGTCCAGTTTAGGGTATGGGTTCTTGAGGCTTTTTTGTGCGTCTTGATATGATACACGTCCCCACCAAATTTCGTGCATGTAGGTCGAACGGGGACGAGGGGCTAATTTTTTCTAATTTTCTAGGTGGCGCTGGCGAGCCATTTTGCCACGCCCGTCCGCGAAACCCACAAAATACGAAATTTTTCACCAGTCCTGACATGCGTGCCAAATTTGGTGAGTTTTCGAGCATGTTGCGACCGCTGAAAATGAGGCTTACTTTGCAGAAAAATAATAATAATAAAGAAAAAAAAAAAAAAAAATAATCCTAACAGTTTCAATAGGGTCCTCGCGGTTCGTGCTCGGGCCCCAATAATCCTAACAGTTCATAGGGTCCTCGCACGTTCGTGCTCGGGCCCTAATAATAATCCTACATTAATAGGGTCCTCGCACCGTTAGTGCTCGGGCCCTAAAAAAAATAATCCTAACAGTTTCAATAGGGTCCTCGCACGGTTCGTGCTCGGGCCCTAATTACATTAAGGACACTCATTCTCAGGGTAGCGAGAGATCGCTCAAGAGAAGACCTGTTGCCGACTAACTTCATGTAAGAAGAGGCTCAGATGTTGTCACAGATGAATGGCGAGCCTATGGACATGCCCTAACAGATGCAGTGGACAATTAAAGACAACCACTTAACAAAACGTAGCCTATTGAAAGACATTTTAAAGTAATTGAATGGGAATACTGTTAGCAAGCTCTAACTGCCTTCACTTTTCCAGCAGTTGCAGAAACAACAGACTTAACAGACACACTGTTACCTACACTCGCCTCTTCTTACATGATGCTGTTTTGTAAGTTACTATAACAACTGTTACAATGTCTTATGGATGCATTATATCGTGTTATAAATATATGCAGAGTCATGATAGTGATGACCCTCATAGAAAGTGTTACCAAACTAACACCTGTTGGTCAGTGTTGGTGAGTCACCACAAATAAATCTATGTATGAGAAACACTACTGTTCAAATCTCACCCTAATTTTATAAACCCTATTTAGACAAGACTTAAGAAAGAAGGATACTGAAAATATTTAGTAGATTAAGGAGTCAGTGTCTTACATACAATATTATACATTATCAGCTGTGCCTTACCAAATCTTTCTCACCCATGTTATGGTTCATATTCTGTGTCCAGTTTGACAAGGATCAAGAGTAGGGTTGGGCATCGTTTTGATTTTAACAATTCTGATTCCACATCCGATTCCTACTTTCGATTCCGGTTCTTATCGATTCTCGATTCCAATTCTTCGAGGGTTGAAGTCAAAACGGTTGACATGTTTATTTCACAGAGAATTTTTTTATTTTGATTCAAAGGTGATTTACAGTTTTTGAGCTGCAGCCCATGTGGGTGTTGATGAGAAAAGTAGAACGTCTCTACATGATGTTGCACTTTCATAACTGCAACCAAACAAAATAACACATCTCTTTCTCTGCCTGGTCCTGGATGGATATGGTCCTCCTCTGCTGTAATGACAGCTTTTGTGCTTCCTCATTGGCAAAAAGCTCCTCCAATGGAGATTTTCTTGGGTGTTTGCTGGGAGGTGGTTGCTAAAACAAAAAACAGCTTCATTATGATTGCTAAAAACTAAAAAAAACAAACATATTTTGAAAGGCAGAAATTAATTCCAGTTGTCTTCTTGTGCTTACATTCTCCTCTTCCTCCTCACTTTCCACTTCATCATTCTCGTGCCCTTTCTCTGACCACACTGTTGTGACATCACAATCCTCACAATCATCCTCTGTTGACTACAAGGAACATAACTGGCCTTTAGACTTAACGATTTAATGAGTGAATTAGAGACAGTATATATTAGTGCATTAATGACATTAAAATCACCTGCTCAGATTCTGTCATCTCTCTCTTGATCCGGTCCCAGACACTGGCACTGTTGTCCATCTTTTGTTTAAAGCGTGGGTCCAATGCTGTTTTAAGTCCTCGCTCTGTAAAATAAAAATGTTCTTTAAATATACAAGTAAGTTACAGGAATAGAATTATTTAATGTACTGTTAATTAATTTCTTTATAGCCAAGTTCAACTCAAGTAATTTACTCTTCCACTTTTTCCGCTGGCATTTTCCCTGCTTTGCTGCTAAGGTGAATTGAGTTTGACTCCAGTGTAACATTAGCAGCAGTAGACCGGGGTGAAGTTAGTTTAATATTAAACTAACTTCACCCCGGTCAGCAGTAGCTCTGTTAGCGTTAGCAATCTGCGTACATTTATTTACGAGAAAAAAATACATTTCAGTAACGTTGCTGTTCTCCACAATTTTAGCAATTTGATCAAGCAGCTTGTTTCACTGCAGTTTCACTTACCTGATGTCGATGAGGTACCAGTTAGCTCCGTGTTGTCCGTGGCAGGACAGGGAGACCGGCGCAGCACGTCGAACGTGGCCCACTCATTGATTTGTACACCGTGCAGGCGTAGGTGTTTACTCATATTGGTAGTGCATCCCCCCGTGCAAGAAATAAGTGTCTCGTAGTTGTTGCACTCACTGTGCCGACCCGGGCTTTTAAATTGAAGCCACACTTTTGAGTGCCGCTAACTGTGCTCCATGACTGAAACACCGACAGCTCCTGGAAGTAATACGGTGGCCGCTACGGAAACACAACTCGCGCATTACGTTTTGGAACCGAGGATTGGAATCGAAAACAACATTTCTAAACAATTCCATTGGAATCGCTATTTTTAAAATGGTTCCAAGTTGGAACCGGTTCTCGATGCCCAATCCTAATCAAGAGTCTAAGGACCAGGTGATGAAGGCTGAACCAACAGACCAGACAGCTCTCCCACAGACAGCCTCTAAATCTGCTCTACAGTCTGAATAGCCTGGGTGGGACTTCCGGTGACGATGCGGCGAGGAGAGGACGCATGCTGAGGAGCCAGAGCTGATATCGGCCAGTTTTACGTTGCTACTTTCCGTCAGAAGGCTTAACCCGTGTGAGCGAGGTACAGGGTAAGCAATACAGATGAACAGAGGGAAAAATTCAAGGCTAAAGAGCACACCGGGCCCTAAAATCGACCAAATGATCCGGTCGAACCCACGAGCTAACGAGGCTAATGCTAACACTAGCATGGAGACGCTCGCTGATGCAGGGACAGATTCAATGATTTTAAACGAGATTCGCGTCATGAACCGGGACCTCCAAGACAAAATACAGCAGGTCGGAGCAGACGTGACCACAATTAGAGACTGTCTGGACTCGTTGAAATCAGATTTGGCCGGCCTCAGCGGCAGGATGGGGGAAGCCGAAAACAGAGTGTCGCAACTTGAGGATGAGAATGCGGTGCTCACTGCGAGCACAGCTGAGCTCAAGTCCAAAGTTGCACAGCTGGAAGATCGGATCCAATATCAAGAAAACTACAGCAGGAGAAATAATCTAAGGATCAAGGGTGTCCCGGAGCTCTCGGAGAAGGGGGATAACGTACCGGAGTGTGTCATGGACATACTACGAGCCCTACTCCCACAGGATCAGGGAACGGATCAAATCGTCATTGAAAGGGCTCACAGAGTACCTGCCACTCTAAAAGAAAATAGACGAAACACGCCAGCCGGACCCCGACACATCCTGGTGAGATTCCTTCGCTTCACAGACAAGGAGAAAATACGACTCAGAGCTCGAGAGGTTGGAACTTTTCACTGGAGGGGAAACAAGATAGAGTTTTTTCCAGACTTCACGAGGGAAGTACAAGAAAAAAGGAACAAATTCTTTGAGGTCAGACGTATGTGCAGAGCCAAGGGGCTGAAATACACCACGCAGTACCCAGCAGTGTTTTGGGTCTCCCTCGGTAAGGAACGCCTCCGCTTTGAAGACGCCACCGCAGCAAAGAAGATGATAGACAAATACCAACCCCCAGAGGAAGGTGAATGAACAATCAGGCTGCGATGATCAGTGGTAATATCTCCTCTCTGAGAACACTAATCATAACCTCCAATTTATTAAGACAAAGATGTTTATCATATTATACACGTTGAAACTGGACTTCGTTGATCTGGTCAGATTTATGTTATTTCGGTGAATTTTTGCTGATGGGGAAAATCGATTGCTAGGTAAGCAATTTAAGTTGCATATATGGTGTTTTGGATTGATGAATATAAACGTGTGGCAATCTAAATTGCTATGTGTTCATGTCCCACATATTGGTTTAACATACAGTCTAAATAGCCCAGCTCCTTTGGTATTTTTCCCCTTTTTCTTCTTATCTGAGTCATTTGCACTAACAAAGTTCTGGCGGAAGTTCTTGATGCCTATTATTATTATATGTTATTGGCCGAGGCAGCTCACTCTGAAGGCCTCCATGCTCGTCATAAGGAATAAGGCGCGGTTATTTTACAAAAGACGCTTTTGTTTGCGTCTAATTTTTGTTTTTGTTTTTGGGGTCCTCCATCTCAGCCAGCCTTTTTCTGTGTTTTCTTTTGTTATATGTATAAACACAACTGACACAGCACAAGATACAATGATGGTCTTGTTACTATTATTGATAAACGAACATAAAATATGGGGACCATAGTTAAAATATCCTCATGGAACGTTAATGGTTTGGGCTCTTACACCAAACGATGCAAAGTACTTAAATATCTAAAGCAGAAAAAAGTAGATGTGATGATGCTACAAGAAACACACTTGTTAGAGAAAGATGTTAACAGAATTAAAGATAGGTGGGTGGGACAAGCTTACCATAATACTTTCAAACAGAAAAAACGAGGAGTGTCCATTCTACTTTCTAAACATCTCTCAATTCAGGTAGAGAAAGAATATAAAGACAAAGAGGGTCGAGTAATAGTTCTTCTAGTCAATATTTCAGGACAAAACATTATTATAGCCAATATATATGCCCCTAATATAGAGGATCCAGATTTTTTCTTACAGCTAAAGACAATTTTTACGGATTTTGGGGACTTCCCTACTATCGTAGCAGGAGATTTCAATCAAGTCTTAGACCCTGCTTTGGATAGATCCGGGAAATCAATTCCTAGAACCAGTAAAACCCAGGAAGCGATTAAAACTCTGTGCAAACATGCTGGTTTATCAGATGTATGGAGACTCCTAAATCCTTCAGCGCGAGACTATACCTTCTTCTCAAGTAGGCACTCTGTTTATAGCCGGATAGACTATTTCCTGATCTCACACTCTCTCATTGAAAATGTTGGGAATTGTAATATTGGTTCAATAGCAATAACCGATCATGCCCCCATAGACCTAGTCCTACAATTGGGTTCTCATTATGAAAGGGCTAGGGGATGGAGGATGAACACCAGTTTACTAAATGATGCTGACCTATGCAAAAAACTCAGAGAACTAATTACTGAATACTTTATAAACAACAATAATACTGCAGACCAAAACTCAATTTGGGACGGGTTCAAAGTATATATTAGGGGAATACTGATACAACACTCCTCCCGGATCAAAAAACAAGACTCCCAAAATATAGACCGATATGAAAATGAGATAAAGAAATTGGAGAGGGAATATTCGGAAAATCTTAACCCTTCAATCTTTGATAAATTAGTCAGAGCTAAATATGAGCTAAATACAATATTCTCTAAAAAAGTAGAGTACTCTCTTTTCAGAATTAAACAGAGATGGTATGAATCAGGCGATAAAGCGGATAAATTATTAGCCAGCCAATTAAAGGCCAAACAAGCAGCGCGTCAAATTAGTGCGATAAAGAACGGGGCTGGGAGTGTAGTTACTAGTCAGAAAGAAATCAACAAAGTATTCAAAGATTTCTATAAGCACCTTTATTCTCAAGAAGGACAATTTGATTCAAATACAGCAGAAGAGTTTTTTGGAAGGTTAAGTCTTCAGAAACTGTCCAAAGAGAGTGCCACACAACTAGAAAGGCCTATTACTATGGAAGAACTCGTTAAATGCATTAAAACCTCACCCAATGGGAAAACCCCGGGCCTGGACGGTTTTCCTAACGAGTTTTATAAAACATTTACATCTGAACTGGCCACAGAAATATTAAAAACCTTTAATTCAGCTATCAATTCGCATCGGCTCCCCACATCCATGAAGGAATCATTAATTACTGTCATTCCGAAGAAAGGGAGAGACCCTCTGGAATGTTCAAGCTACAGGCCAATAAGCTTATTGTGCTGTGATGCAAAATTATTCACAAAAATATTATCATTGCGGATTAATAAAGTCATAACATCAATTATACATCCGGACCAAACAGGCTTCGTCAAGGGCAGAACCTCCTCTGATAGCCTAAGACGTTTACTACATCTGATTTGGAAGGCCCAACATTTAAATTTTCCTGTAGCGGCTCTGTCACTTGACGCGGAAAAAGCGTTTGACAGGGTCAGCTGGAACTATCTTTACTATACACTTGGAAAATTTGGGTTTCAACACTCTTTTCGAGAAATAATAAAAATGATATACACAGACTCAAAAGCGACCGTAATGACAAATGGATCAAGATCAGATCAATTCTTAATTGAACGCGGGACTAAACAGGGAGACCCATTGTCACCCCTACTCTTTATTATTGCACTCGAACCCTTAGCCCAAGCCATCAGACAAAACAAAATAATAAAAGGTATAACAATGGGTGAAATAGACAACAAAATGTTGATATTTGCAGATGATGTACTGCTTCTACTGTCGAATCCTGAGGAATCATTACCTCCTTTACTGGATTTAATTAACAATTTTTCTGAGTTGTCTGGATACAAGATCAACTGGTCCAAATGCGAAGTAATGCCCTTGTCAAAACTTTGTTACAAAAGCCATATACAAAAATGGAAATTTCAGTGGGTACCAAAAAACCTTAAATACTTGGGAATACTGCTGAACCCGGGCCTGGAAGACATTATTCTGGACAACTTTGAACCTGTGATAAATAAGATAAGTTTACTTTTAAAGGGATGGGACAAGCTACAAATATCACTATGGGGTAGAGTCCAAGCCATTAAAATGATTATTACACCAAAATTAAATTACCTATTCAGTTTATTACCTCTCAAAATTCCACACCCTATATTTAAGACCCTGGACAAAATGATAAACAACTTTATTTGGGAGGGGAAAAAGCCTAAAATGTCTGTCCTAAAACTCCAAACTAAAGTAGAATACGGAGGATTATGACTTCCCAATATGCAACTTTATCAGGAAGCTTTTACAAGCGCACAAATAACATCAATTATGTTATACAACCACAATAGTCCAATCTGGGTGAGCTTGGAAGGTGAAATAAATGCTCCATTTAAAGCTTTTGATTATCTATCCCAACATTCAAATGAGGGAGTTAAATCCAATCCAATTATCACTCACACTAAAAAGGTTTGGCAGCAGTTACATAAAAAAGCAAACAGCTGTCCTTTCGCTCAGGGAACAGCCTCAGTGTGGAATAACCCAAAAATAAAAATAGGGGGGAAAATGATCTTTTGGAGGAGCTGACATATAAAAGGGATTGACCGTATAAACTGCTTCTTCAAAAATGGTACCTTACTGTCATTTCAACAATTTCAAGAACTATACAACCTAAACCACAAAGATTTCTGGAAGTTCCTACAAATTAGAGACTGCCTTACAAAATTAAAGAATCCTGAGGGAAGCATACCCATGGAATCACCAATATACACCATGTTTAATAAAGTAAAAGACTCCCCAAGACGGGTAAGTCATATTTATAACTATCTGATTGAGAACACTTGCAATATTAATACAGGACTTAAGAAGGTATGGGAATCAGAGTTAAACATAAAGTTCACAGAGGAACAGTGGGCTGCAATAGTCAAACAAATGTTAAAGCCCATGAGAGATGCACGCTCCAAACTGATACAGTTCAAAATTATGAACCGATTATATTGGACACCAGTTAAATTATTCAGAGCTAAAATAAGTAACTCTGATACTTGCTGGCGATGCAAACAGAGCTCAGGAGACATGCTTCATATGTTCCTCATGTGTCCGAAACTAATTTCCTATTGGCAGGAGGTCATGGGGAAAATTAACAGCACCCTCAACTCCAACCTATTGTTGACACCTACACTGGCACCTCTTAACTTCGTGGATTATAAAGTCAAAATAGGAACAAAAAAAGTACAGTGGTTAAAAATAGCCCTCACAACGGCTAAACGAGTTATATTAAGACACTGGAAAGGTCAAAGTATCCCTACTTATACAGAATGGTATGCGGCACTTTTAGAAACTGCTTCTTATGAACGACTCATCTACAAGATAAACGGTCAGATTGAGGCGTATCAGAGTATGTGGGAACCGTTCTTAAAACCATAGAGGAAAGGCTCAAACACTATTGGTCCAGAATAAAAGATACAGTGTGTTTGTACTTTTTATTTACCCTTTTTTTTTTCTTTTCTTTTTTTTTCCTTTAGCTCCTTCTGCTGGCTGGGGTGGGGGGAGTACGGGAGGATCGGGAGGGGTTCAGGGGGGAAAATGTTAAAAACTCAAATCCTTCTCTGTATAACTACTTAAGGTTGTACACTTCACAGTAGTGATATTGTTAACATTGGTTTCACTGTATGTTTAATTGTTGAAGGATTTAATAAAGATTGAGAATTGGAAAAAAAAAAAGTAAAGCGTGAAGAAGAAATGGGCCTATAAGATTTCTGAAAAATGTATGAATTGTTAAAACAAACATAGGATATATATTAGCTTATCAAACAATTATGTGACCATGAAAAGATGTAAAGATTGTTGAGTGTTTAGGAGCAGCTGCACACTAAGAGCTGCAGGAGGAGGAAATAAGATACCAGATTCAAAAACATTTCATACATGTTTCTGAAATCTAACAGGGTCATTTCTTCTTCACTCTTTACTTTGATGTCAGGAATGTTAGAAAAAATTAATGTTAGTTTATTTATTTAGATATATGATTAGACATATAGTCAATAAAAATCTAAATATATCTCAGATTCACAAGGTAATGTATAAAATCATTATCACAGTTTTGCATACTGTAGACACACAGCAGGCGACACAGACACACACACCTCTGTCTATAGATTTGTTTGTCTCACTCTCACCCTGCCGTGGCCTCCCTCATCCTTTCCCCATTAATGTGTCCTTCTCAGATTATTTCCCACACTTTTTTAAATCTGGTATCTTATTTCCTCCACCTGCAGCTCTTAGTGTGCAGCTCTGTGAGCGTCTCCCAGCAGTCAGCCTGGTAGTGGCTGCAGTATTACAGCAGCTCAGTCACTGTGAGCTGGTCCCAAACACTCAACAATCTTTTTATGGTCACATAATTGTTTAATCAGCTAATATACATCCTATAGTTGTTTTAAGATCACTTCCAGTAGTATCAGCAACAACACAACAACAACAGCAGCAGCAGCAGCAGCAGCAGCAGCATCCATAGCAACCCCTCAACAACAACTGTTACCTGTAAGTTATGTCAGCCCAGTGTTTTAAAGCTAGAGTTGGGCATTCGCTGTTTCTTTTTGCGTCACCTCATTTCCTGACGTATCGATACAGAAGCATCTGTATGTGTGTCAACAAGTAATACATAACGATATATTTCTATGTCAATAGCATGAGAAGAGTACTAAATCCTTGTTCCATGTGCCCTTTTTATACTTTGAGCACCTGCCCTTCCAAAGGTCTCTGCACGGCCCTGCTGATCAGACAGCCTTCACCGACCTGTTGACCCAGGAGACCAGCTTTATCCACAATGGGGTCTCACTTTGCACCACATCACAGCCAGAAAGACAGTTCCAGACGTTTTATCTGCTTTTTAAAGCCTAAGTGAGTGTGTGTAGTGTCAGTCGGTGGTCTTATGACACAACAGCCACCTGATGAGTTCTGAATGGAGTTTCTGCACTAAAATGTAACTGTATGATCAGGGTGGCACCCTGAATTGATCTGTTGTGGTTTGGGGCCCCTAGGGGCCTCCTGAAAAAAGTTACCTGGGGAAGGAGCTAGAAGGTTGAAATTTCAGATTCCTGATTCAGCTGTCTGTCTGAGTGTTCTGTGCGAGTTTGAAGCCGTTTGGAGTTCGACTCAGTCATTCACACTTTAATGCCTCTAACACACAGAAACTGCGTGTTTGAGCCTGAGCGCTGATCAGACAGCCTTCACCGACCTGTTGACCCAGGAGACCAGCTTTATCCACAATGGGGTCTCACTTTGCACCACATCACAGCCAGAAAGACAGTTCCAGACGTTTTATCTGCTTTTTAAAGCCTAAGTGAGTGTGTGTAGTGTCAGTCGGTGGTCTTATGACACAACAGCCACCTGATGAGTTCTGAATGGAGTTTCTGCACTAAAATGTAACTGTATGATCAGGGTGGCACCCTGAATTGATCTGTTGTGGTTTAAGGCCCCTAGGGGCCCCTGAAAAAAGTTACCTGGGGAAGGAGCTAGAAGGTTGAAATTTCAGATTCCTGATTCAGCTGTCTGTCTGAGTGTTCTGTGCGAGTTTGAAGCCATTTGGAGCTCGACTCAGCAATTTCACACCGTGATGCCTCTGACATGCAGAAACAGCCGTCTGAAGCCTCTGTGTGCGTTTGAAGCCGTTTGCAAGCTCAACTCAGTCAACTTACACTGTAAGGCCTCAAACACGCGGAAACTGTGTGTTTGAGCCTGCAAAGGCTGATCAGACAGCTTCCACTGAACATGTTGAACCAGGAGACCAGCTTTATCCACAATGGGGTCTCACTTTGCACCACATCACAGCCAGAAAGACAGTTCCAGACGTTTTATCTGCTTTTAAAGCCTAAGTGAGTGTGTGTAGTGTCAGTCGGTGGTCTTATGACACAACAGCCACCTGATGAGTTCTGAATGGAGTTTCTGCACTAAAATGTAACTGTATGATCAGGGTGGCACCCTGAATTGATCTGTTGTGGTTTGGGGCCCCTAGGGGCCTCCTGAAAAAAGTTGCCTGGGGAAGGAGCTAGAAGGTTGAAATTTCAGATTCTTGATTCAGCTGTCTGTCTGAGTGTTCTGTGCGAGTTTGAAGCCGTTTGGAGTTCGACTCAGTCATTCACACTTTAATGCCTCTAACACACAGAAACTGCGTGTTTGAGCCCTGAGACGCTGATCAGACAGCCTTCACCGACCTGTTGACCCAGGAGACCAGCTTTATCCACAATGGGGTCTCACTTTGCACCACATCACAGCCAGAAAGACAGTTCCAGACGTTTTATCTGCTTTTAAAGCCTAAGTGAGTGTGTGTAGTGTCAGTCGGTGGTCTTATGACACAACAGCCACCTGATGAGTTCTGAATGGAGTTTCTGCACTAAAATGTAACTGTATGATCAGGGTGGCACCCTGAATTGATCTGTTGTGGTTTGGGGCCCCTAGGGGCCTCCTGAAAAAAGTTACCTGGGGAAGGAGCTAGAAGGTTGAAATTTCAGATTCCTGATTCAGCTGTCTGTCTGAGTGTTCTGTGCGAGTTTGAAGCCATTTGGAGCTCGACTCAGCAATTTCACACCGTGATGCCTCTGACATGCAGAAACAGCCGTCTGAAGCCTCTGTGTGCGTTTGAAGCCGTTTGCAAGCTCAACTCAGTCAACTTACACTGTAAGGCCTCAAACACGGAAACTGTGTGTTTGAGCCTGCAAAGCTGATCAGACAGCTTCCACTGAACATGTTGAACCAGGAGACCAGCTTTATCCACAATGGGGTCTCACTTTGCACCACATCACAGCCAGAAAGACAGTTCCAGACGTTTTATCTGCTTTTAAAGCCTAAGTGAGTGTGTGTAGTGTCAGTCGGTGGTCTTATGACACAACAGCCACCTGATGAGTTCTGAATGGAGTTTCTGCACTAAAATGTAACTGTATGATCAGGGTGGCACCCTGAATTGATCTGTTGTGGTTTGGGGCCCCTAGGGGCCTCCTGAAAAAAGTTGCCTGGGGAAGGAGCTAGAAGGTTGAAATTTCAGATTCTTGATTCAGCTGTCTGTCTGAGTGTTCTGTGCGAGTTTGAAGCCGTTTGGAGTTCGACTCAGTCATTCACACTTTAATGCCTCTAACACACAGAAACTGCGTGTTTGAGCCCTGAGACGCTGATCAGACAGCCTTCACCGACCTGTTGACCCAGGAGACCAGCTTTATCCACAATGGGGTCTCACTTTGCACCACATCACAGCCAGAAAGACAGTTCCAGACGTTTTATCTGCTTTTTAAAGCCTAAGTGAGTGTGTGTAGTGTCAGTCGGTGGTCTTATGACACAACAGCCACCTGATGAGTTCTGAATGGAGTTTCTGCACTAAAATGTAACTGTATGATCAGGGTGGCACCCTGAATTGATCTGTTGTGGTTTGGGGCCCCTAGGGGCCTCCTGAAAAAAAGTTACCTGGGGAAGGAGCTAGAAGGTTGAAATTTCAGATTCCTGATTCAGCTGTCTGTCTGAGTGTTCTGTGCGAGTTTGAAGCCATTTGGAGCTCGACTCAGCAATTTCACACCGTGATGCCTCTGACATGCAGAAACAGCCGTCTGAAGCCTCTGTGTGCGTTTGAAGCCGTTTGCAAGCTCAACTCAGTCAACTTACACTGTAAGGCCTCAAACACGCGGAAACTGTGTGTTTGAGCCTGCAAAGGCTGATCAGACAGCTTCCACTGAACATGTTGAACCAGGAGACCAGCTTTATCCACAATGGGGTCTCACTTTGCACCACATCACAGCCAGAAAGACAGTTCCAGACGTTTTATCTGCTTTTAAAGCCTAAGTGAGTGTGTGTAGTGTCAGTCGGTGGTCTTATGACACAACAGCCACCTGATGAGTTCTGAATGGAGTTTCTGCACTAAAATGTAACTGTATGATCAGGGTGGCACCCTGAATTGATCTGTTGTGGTTTGGGGCCCCTAGGGGCCTCCTGAAAAAAAGTTACCTGGGGAAGGAGCTAGAAGGTTGAAATTTCAGATTCCTGATTCAGCTGTCTGTCTGAGTGTTCTGTGCGAGTTTGAAGCCGTTTGGAGTTCGACTCAGTCATTCACACTTTAATGCCTCTAACACACAGAAACTGCGTGTTTGAGCCCTGAGACGCTGATCAGACAGCCTTCACCGACCTGTTGACCCAGGAGACCAGCTTTATCCACAATGGGGTCTCACTTTGCACCACATCACAGCCAGAAAGACAGTTCCAGACGTTTTATCTGCTTTTAAAGCCTAAGTGAGTGTGTGTAGTGTCAGTCGGTGGTCTTATGACACAACAGCCACCTGATGAGTTCTGAATGGAGTTTCTGCACTAAAATGTAACTGTATGATCAGGGTGGCACCCTGAATTGATCTGTTGTGGTTTGGGGCCCCTAGGGGCCTCCTGAAAAAAAGTTACCTGGGGAAGGAGCTAGAAGGTTGAAATTTCAGATTCCTGATTCAGCTGTCTGTCTGAGTGTTCTGTGCGAGTTTGAAGCCGTTTGGAGTTCGCTTCAGTCATTCACACTTTAATGCCTCTAACACACAGAAACTGCGTGTTTGAGCCTTGAGACGCTGATCAGACAGCCTTCACCGACCTGTTGACCCAGGAGACCAGCTTTATCCACAATGGGGTCTCACTTTGCACCACATCACAGCCAGAAAGACAGTTCCAGACGTTTTATCTGCTTTTTAAAGCCTAAGTGAGTGTGTGTAGTGTCAGTCGGTGGTCTTATGACACAACAGCCACCTGATGAGTTCTGAATGGAGTTTCTGCACTAAAATGTAACTGTATGATCAGGGCGGCACCCTGAATTGATCTGTTGTGGTTTGGGGCCCCTAGGGGCCTCCTGAAAAAAGTTACCTGGGGAAGGAGCTAGAAGGTTGAAATTTCAGATTCCTGATTCAGCTGTCTGTCTGAGTGTTCTGTGCGAGTTTGAAGCCATTTGGAGCTCGACTCAGCAATTTCACACCGTGATGCCTCTGACATGCAGAAACAGCCGTCTGAAGCCTCTGTGTGCGTTTGAAGCCGTTTGCAAGCTCAACTCAGTCCACTTACACTGTAAGGCCTCAAACACGGAAACTGTGTGTTTGAGCCTGCAAAGGCTGATCAGACAGCTTCCACTGAACATGTTGAACCAGGAGACCAGCTTTATCCACAATGGGGTCTCACTTTGCACCACATCACAGCCAGAAAGACAGTTCCAGACGTTTTATCTGCTTTTTAAAGCCTAAGTGAGTGTGTGTAGTGTCAGTCGGTGGTCTTATGACACAACAGCCACCTGATGAGTTCTGAATGGAGTTTCTGCACTAAAATGTAACTGTATGATCAGGGTGGCACCCTGAATTGATCTGTTGTGGTTTGGGGCCCCTAGGGGCCTCCTGAAAAAAGTTGCCTGGGGAAGGAGCTAGAAGGTTGAAATTTCAGATTCTTAATTCAGCTGTCTGTCTGAGTGTTCTGTGCAGATTTGAAGCTGTTTGGCGTTCTACTCAGTCATTCACACTTTAATGCCTCTAACACACAGAAACTGCGTGTTTGAGCCTTGAAACGCTGATCAGACAGCCTCCACCGACCTGTTGACCCAGGAGACCAGCTTTATCCACAATGGGGTCTCACTTTGCACCACATCACAGCCAGAAAGACAGTTCCAGACGTTTTATCTGCTTTTTAAAGCCTAAGTGAGTGTGTGTAGTGTCAGTCGGTGGTCTTATGACACAACAGCCACCTGATGAGTTCTGAATGGAGTTTCTGCACTAAAATGTAACTGTATGATCAGGGTGGCACCCTGAATTGATCTGTTGTGGTTTGGGGCCCCTAGGGGCCTCCTGAAAAAAGTTACCTGGGGAAGGAGCTAGAAGGTTGAAATTTCAGATTCCTGATTCAGCTGTCTGTCTGAGTGTTCTGTGCGAGTTTGAAGCCGTTTGGAGTTCGCTTCAGTCATTCACACTTTAATGCTTCTAACACACAGAAACTGCGTGTTTGAGCCTTGAGACGCTGATCAGACAGCCTTCACCGACCTGTTGACCCAGGAGACCAGCTTTATCCACAATGGGGTCTCACTTTGCACCACATCACAGCCAGAAAGACAGTTCCAGACGTTTTATCTGCTTTTTAAAGCCTAAGTGAGTGTGTGTAGTGTCAGTCGGTGGTCTTATGACACAACAGCCACCTGATGAGTTCTGAATGGAGTTTCTGCACTAAAATGTAACTGTATGATCAGGGCGGCACCCTGAATTGATCTGTTGTGGTTTGGGGCCCCTAGGGGCCTCCTGAAAAAAGTTACCTGGGGAAGGAGCTAGAAGGTTGAAATTTCAGATTCTTGATTCAGCTGTCTGTCTGAGTGTTCTGTGTGAGTTTGAAGCCGTTTGGAGTTCGACTTCAGTCATTCACACTTTAATGCCTCTAACACACAGAAACTGCGTGTTTGAGCCTTGAAACGCTGATCAGACAGCCTTCACCGACCTGTTGACCCAGGAGACCAGCTTTATCCACAATGGGGTCTCACTTTGCACCACATCACAGCCAGAAAGACAGTTCCAGACGTTTTATCTGCTTTTTAAAGCCTAAGTGAGTGTGTGTAGTGTCAGTCGGTGGTCTTATGACACAACAGCCACCTGATGAGTTCTGAATGGAGTTTCTGCACTAAAATGTAACTGTATGATCAGGGCGGCACCCTGAATTGATCTGTTGTGGTTTGGGGCCCCTAGGGGCCTCCTGAAAAAAAGTTACCTGGGGAAGGAGCTAGAAGGTTGAAATTTCAGATTCCTGATTCAGCTGTCTGTCTGAGTGTTCTGTGCGAGTTTGAAGCCGTTTGGAGCTCGACTCAGCATTTCACACGTGATGCCTCTGACATGCAGAACAGCGTCTGAAGCCTCTGTGCGCGTTTAAGCGTTTGCAAGCTCAACTCAGTCAACACTGAGCCTCAAACTGAAACTGTGTGTTTGAGCCTGCAAAGCTGATCAGACAGCTTCCACTGAACATGTTGAACCAGGAGACCAGCTTTATCCACAATGGGGTCTCACTTTGCACCACATCACAGCCAGAAAGACAGTTCCAGACGTTTTATCTGCTTTTTAAAGCCTAAGTGAGTGTGTGTAGTGTCAGTCGGTGGTCTTATGACACAACAGCCACCTGATGAGTTCTGAATGGAGTTTCTGCACTAAAATGTAACTGTATGATCAGGGTGGCACCCTGAATTGATCTGTTGTGGTTTGGGGCCCCTAGGGGCCTCCTGAAAAAAAGTTACCTGGGGAAGGAGCTAGAAGGTTGAAATTTCAGATTCCTGATTCAGCTGTCTGTCTGGAGTGTTCTGTGCTGAGAGTTTGAAGCCGTTTGGAGTTCGAGCTTCAGTCATTCACACTTTAATGCCTCTAACACACAGAAACTGCTGTGTTTGAGCCTTGCAAGCGCTGATCAGACAGCCTTCACCGACCATGTTGACCCAGGAGACCAGCTTTATCCACAATGGGGTCTCACTTTGCACCACATCACAGCCAGAAAGACAGTTCCAGACGTTTTATCTGCTTTTTTAAAGCCTAAGTGAGTGTGTGTAGTGTCAGTCGGTGGTCTTATGACACAACAGCCACCTGATGAGTTCTGAATGGAGTTTCTGCACTAAAATGTAACTGTATGATCAGGGTGGCACCCTGAATTGATCTGTTGTGGTTTGGGGCCCCTAGGGGCCTCCTGAAAAAAGTTACCTGGGGAAGGAGCTAGAAGGTTGAAATTTCAGATTCCTGATTCAGCTGTCTGTCTGAGTGTTCTGCATGCGAGTTTGAAGCCATTTGGAGCTCGACTCAGCAATTTCACACCGTGATGCCTCTGACATGCAGAAACAGCCGTCTGAAGCCTCTGTGTGCGTTTGAAGCCGTTTGCAAGCTCAACTCAGTCAACTTACACTGTAAGGCCTCAAACACGCGGAAACTGTGTGTTTGAGCCTGCAAAGGCTGATCAGACAGCTTCCACTGAACATGTTGAACCAGGAGACCAGCTTTATCCACAATGGGGTCTCACTTTGCACCACATCACAGCCAGAAAGACAGTTCCAGACGTTTTATCTGCTTTTTAAAGCCTAAGTGAGTGTGTGTAGTGTCAGTCGGTGGTCTTATGACACAACAGCCACCTGATGAGTTCTGAATGGAGTTTCTGCACTAAAATGTAACTGTATGATCAGGGTGGCACCCTGAATTGATCTGTTGTGGTTTGGGGCCCCTAGGGGCCTCCTGAAAAAAAGTTGCCTGGGGAAGGAGCTAGAAGGTTGAAATTTCAGATTCTTAATTCAGCTGTCTGTCTGAGTGTTCTGTGCGAGTTTGAAGCCGTTTGGAGTTCGACTCAGTCAATTTCACACTTTAATGCCTCTAACATCAGACACGTCTGAAACTGCGTGCGTTTGAAGCCTCTGAAGACAGCTGATCAGAGACAGCCTTCACCGACCTGTTGACCCAGGAGACCAGCTTTATCCACAATGGGGTCTCACTTTGCACCACATCACAGCCAGAAAGACAGTTCCAGACGTTTTATCTGCTTTTAAAGCCTAAGTGAGTGTGTGTAGTGTCAGTCGGTGGTCTTATGACACAACAGCCACCTGATGAGTTCTGAATGGAGTTTCTGCACTAAAATGTAACTGTATGATCAGGGCGGCACCCTGAATTGATCTGTTGTGGTTTGGGGCCCCTAGGGGCCTCCTGAAAAAAGTTGCCTGGGGAAGGAGCTAGAAGGTTGAAATTTCAGATTCTTAATTCAGCTGTCTGTCTGAGTGTTCTGTGCGAGTTTGAAGCCGTTTGGAGTTCGACTTCAGTCATTCACACTTTAATGCCTCTAACACACAGAAACTGCTGTGTTTGAGCCTTGAAACGCTGATCAGACAGCCTTCACCGACCTGTTGACCCAGGAGACCAGCTTTATCCACAATGGGGTCTCACTTTGCACCACATCACAGCCAGAAAGACAGTTCCAGACGTTTTATCTGCTTTTAAAGCCTAAGTGAGTGTGTGTAGTGTCAGTCGGTGGTCTTATGACACAACAGCCACCTGATGAGTTCTGAATGGAGTTTCTGCACTAAAATGTAACTGTATGATCAGGGTGGCACCCTGAATTGATCTGTTGTGGTTTGGGGCCCCTAGGGGCCTCCTGAAAAAAAGTTACCTGGGGAAGGAGCTAGAAGGTTGAAATTTCAGATTCCTGATTCAGCTGTCTGTCTGAGTGTTCTGTGCGAGTTTGAAGCCATTTGGAGCTCGACTCAGCAATTTCACACCGTGATGCCTCTGACATGCAGAAACAGCCGTCTGAAGCCTCTGTGTGCGTTTGAAGCCGTTTGCAAGCTCAACTCAGTCAACTTACACTGTAAGGCCTCAAACACGCGGAAACTGTGTGTTTGAGCCTGCAAAGGCTGATCAGACAGCTTCCACTGAACATGTTGAACCAGGAGACCAGCTTTATCCACAATGGGGTCTCACTTTGCACCACATCACAGCCAGAAAGACAGTTCCAGACGTTTTATCTGCTTTTTAAAGCCTAAGTGAGTGTGTGTAGTGTCAGTCGGTGGTCTTATGACACAACAGCCACCTGATGAGTTCTGAATGGAGTTTCTGCACTAAAATGTAACTGTATGATCAGGGTGGCACCCTGAATTGATCTGTTGTGGTTTGGGCCCTAGGGGCCTCCTGAAAAAAGTTGCCTGGGGAAGGAGCTAGAAGGTTAAAATTTCAGATTCTTAATTCAGCTGTCTGTCTGAGTGTTCTGTGCGAGTTTGAAGCCGTTTGGAGTTCGCTTCAGTCATTCACACTTTAATGCCTCTAACACACAGAAACTGCGTGTTTGAGCCCTGAGACGCTGATCAGACAGCCTTCACCGACCTGTTGACCCAGGAGACCAGCTTTATCCACAATGGGGTCTCACTTTGCACCACATCACAGCCAGAAAGACAGTTCCAGACGTTTTCTCTGCTTTTTAAAGCCTAAGTGAGTGTGTGTAGTGTCAGTCGGTGGTCTTATGACACAACAGCCACCTGATGAGTTCTGAATGGAGTTTCTGCACTAAAATGTAACTGTATGATCAGGGTGGCACCCTGAATTGATCTGTTGTGGTTTGGGGCCCTAGGGGCCTCCTGAAAAAAAGTTGCCTGGGGAAGGAGCTAGAAGGTTGAAATTTCAGATTCTTAATTCAGCTGTCTGTCTGAGTGTTCTGTGCGAGTTTGAAGCCGTTTGGAGTTCGACTTCAGTCAATTTCACACCTTTAATGCCTCTAACAGCACAGAAACCTGCGTGTGTTTGAGCCGTCTGAAGACTAGCTGAGTCAAGACTGAAGCCTTCCACCGAACCTGTTGACCCAGGAGACCAGCTTTATCCACAATGGGGTCTCACTTTGCACCACATCACAGCCAGAAAGACAGTTCCAGACGTTTTATCTGCTTTTTAAAGCCCTAAGTGAGTGTGTGTAGTGTCAGTCGGTGGTCTTATGACACAACAGCCACCTGATGAGTTCTGAATGGAGTTTCTGCACTAAAATGTAACTGTATGATCAGGGTGGCACCCTGAATTGATCTGTTGTGGTTTGGGGCCCCTAGGGGCCTCCTGAAAAAAAGTTACCTGGGGAAGGAGCTAGAAG
>JALXJV020000012.1:36296743-36307387 GCA_024633595.2 Lepomis macrochirus
GCACGGCTGAGCTCAAGTCCAAAGTTGCACAGCTGGAAGATCGGATCCAATATCAAGAAAACTACAGCAGGAGAAATAATCTAAGGATCAAGGGTGTCCCGGAGCTCGGAGAAGGGGATGACGCATGCGAGTGTGTCATGGACATACTACGAGCCCTACTCCCACAGGATCAGGGAGCGGATCAAATCGTCATTGAAAGGGCTCACAGAGTACCTGCCACTCTAAAAGAAAATAGAGCGAAACACGCCAGCCGGACCCGACACATCCTGGTGAGATTCCTTCGCTTCACAGACAAGGAGAAAATACGACTCAGAGCTCGAGAGGTTGGAACTTTTCACTGGAGGGGAAACAAGATAGAGTTTTTTCCAGACTTCACGAGGGAAGTACAAGAAAAAAGGAACAAATTCTTTGAGGTCAGACGTATGTGCAGAGCCAAGGGACTGAAATACACCACGCAGTACCCAGCAGTGTTTTGGGTCTCCCTCGGTAAGGAACGCCTCCGCTTTGAAGACGCCACCGCAGCAAAGAAGATGATAGACAAATACCAACCCCCCAGAGGAAGGTGAATGAACGATCAGGCTGCGATGATCAGTGGTAATATCTCCTCTCTGAGAACACTAATCATAACCTCCAATTTATTAAGACAAAGATGTTTATCATATTATACACGTTGAAACTGGACTTCGTTGATCTGGTCAGATTTATGTTATTTCGGTGAATTTTGCTGATGGGGAAAATCGATTGCTAGGTAAGCAATTTAAGTTGCATATATGGTGTTTTGGATTGATGAATATAAACGTGTGGCAATCTAAATTGCTATGTGTTCATGTCCCACATATTGGTTTAACATACAGTCTAAATAGCCCAGCTCCTTTGGTATTTTTCCCCTTTTTCTTCTTATCTGAGTCATTTGCACTAACAAAGTTCTGGCGGAAGTTCTTGATGCCTATTATTATTATATGTTATTGGCCGAGGCAGCTCACTCTGAAGGCCTCCATGCTCGTCATAAGGAATAAGGCGCGGTTATTTTACAAAAGACGCTTTTGTTTGCGTCTAATTTTTGTTTTTGTTTTTGGGGTCCTCCATCTCAGCCAGCCTTTTTCTGTGTTTTCTTTTGTTATATGTATAAACACAACTGACACAGCACAAGATACAATGATGGTCTTGTTACTATTATTGATAAACGAACATAAAATATGGGGACCATAGTTAAAATATCCTCATGGAGCGTTAATGGTTTGGGCTCTTACACCAAAGCGATGCAAAGTACTTAAATATCTAAAGCAGAAAAAAGTAGATGTGATGATGCTACAAGAAACACACTTGTTAGAGAAAGATGTTAACAGAATTAAAGATAGGTGGGTGGGACAAGCTTACCATAATACTTTCAAACAGAAAAAACGAGGAGTGTCCATTCTACTTTCTAAACATCTCTCAATTCAGGTAGAGAAAGAATATAAAGACAAAGAGGGTCGAGTAATAGTTCTTCTAGTCAATATTTCAGGACAAAACATTATTATAGCCAATATATATGCCCCTAATATAGAGGATCCAGATTTTTTCTTACAGCTAAAGACAATTTTTACGGATTTTGGGGACTTCCCTACTATCGTAGCAGGAGATTTCAATCAAGTCTTAGACCCTGCTTTGGATAGATCCGGGAAATCAATTCCTAGAACCAGTAAAACCCAGGAAGCGATTAAAACTCTGTGCAAACATGCTGGTTTATCAGATGTATGGAGACTCCTAAATCCTTCAGCTCGAGACTATACCTTCTTCTCAAGTAGGCACTCTGTTTATAGCCGGATAGACTATTTCCTGATCTCACACTCTCTCATTGAAAATGTTGGGAATTGTAATATTGGTTCAATAGCAATAACCGATCATGCGACCTAGTCCTACAATTGGGTTCTCATTATGAAAGGGCTAGGGGATGGAGGATGAACACCAGTTTACTAAATGATGCTGACCTATGCAAAAAACTCAGAGAACTAATTACTGAATACTTTATAAACAACAATAATACTGCAGACCAAAACTCAATTTGGGACGGGTTCAAAGCATATATTAGGGGAATACTGATACAACACTCCTCCCGGATCAAAAAACAAGACTCCCAAAATATAGACCGATATGAAAATGAGATAAAGAAATTGGAGAGGGAATATTCGGAAAATCTAAACCCTTCAATCTTTGATAAATTAGTCAGAGCTAAATATGAGCTAAATACAATATTCTCTAAAAAAGTAGAGTACTCTCTTTTCAGAATCAAACAGAGATGGTATGAATCAGGCGATAAAGCGGATAAATTATTAGCCAGCCAATTAAAGGCCAAACAAGCAGCGCGTCAAATTAGTGCGATAAAGAACGGGGCTGGGAGTGTAGTTACTAGTCAGAAAGAAATCAACAAAGTATTCAAAGATTTCTATAAGCACCTTTATTCTCAAGAAGGACAATTTGATTCAAATACAGCAGAAGAGTTTTTTGGAAGGTTAAGTCTTCAGAAATTGTCCAAAGAGAGTGCCACACAACTAGAAAGGCCTATTACTATGGAAGAACTCGTTAAATGCATTAAAACCTCACCCAATGGGAAAACCCCGGGCCTGGACGGTTTTCCTAACGAGTTTTATAAAACATTTACATCTGAACTGGCCACAGAAATATTAAAAACCTTTAATTCAGCTATCAATTCGCATCGGCTCCCTACATCCATGAAGGAATCATTAATTACTGTCATTCCGAAGAAAGGGAGAGACCCTCTGGAATGTTCAAGCTACAGGCCAATAAGCTTATTGTGCTGTGATGCAAAATTATTCACAAAAATATTATCATTGCGGATTAATAAAGTCAGAACATCAATTATACATCCGGACCAAACAGGCTTCGTCAAGGGCAGAACCTCCTCTGATAGTCTAAGACGTTTACTACATCTGATTTGGAAGGCCCAACATTTAAATTTTCCTGTAGCGGCTCTGTCACTTGACGCGGAAAAAGCGTTTGACAGGGTCAGCTGGAACTATCTTTACTATACACTTGAAAAATTTTTTCAACACTCTTTTCTAGAAATAATAAAAATGATATACACAGACTCAAAAGCGACCGTAATGACAAATGGATCAAGATCAGATCAATTCTTAATTGAACGCGGACTAAACAGGGAGACCCATTGTCACCCCTACTCTTTATTATTGCACTCGAACCCTTAGCCCAAGCCATCAGACAAAACAAAATAATAAAAGGTATAACAATGGGTGAAATAGACAACAAAATGTTGATATTTGCAGATGATGTACTGCTTCTACTGTCGAATCCTGAGGAATCATTACCTCCTTTACTGGATTTAATTAACAATTTTTCTGATTTGTCTGGATACAAGATCAACTGGTCTAAATGCGAAGTAATGCCCTTGTCAAAACTTTGTTACAAAAGCCATATACAAAAATGGAAATTTCAGTGGGTACCAAAAAACCTTAAATACTTAGGAATACTACTGAACCCGGGCCTGGAAGACATTATTCTGGACAACTTTGAACCTGTGATAAATAAGATAAGTTTACTTTTAAAGGGATGGGACAAGCTACAAATATCACTATGGGGTAGAGTCCAAGCCATTAAAATGATTATTACACCAAAATTAAATTACCTATTCAGTTTATTACCTCTCAAAATTCCACACCCTATATTTAAGACCCTGGACAAAATGATAAACAACTTTATTTGGGAGGGGAAAAAGCCTAAAATGTCTGTCCTAAAACTCCAAACTAAAGTAGAATACTGGAGGATTACTGACTTCCCAATATGCAACTTTATCAGGAAGCTTTTACAAGCTCACAAATAACATCAATTATGTTATACAACCACAATAGTCCAATCTGGGTGAGCTTGGAAGGTGAAATAAATGCTCCATTTAAAGCTTTTGATTATTTATCCCAACATTCAAATGATGGAGTTAAATCCAATCCAATTATCACTCACACTAAAAAGGTTTGGCAGCAGTTACATAAAAAAGCAAACAGCTGTCCTTTCGCTCAGGGAACAGCCTCAGTGTGGAATAACCCAAAAATAAAAATAGGGGGGAAAATGATCTTTTGGAGGAGCTGGCATATAAAAGGGATTGACCGTATAAACTGCTTCTTCAAAAATGGTACCTTACTGTCATTTCAACAATTTCAAGAACTATACAATCTAAACCACAAAGATTTCTGGAAGTTCCTACAAATTAGAGACTGCCTTACAAAATTAAAGAATCCTGAGGGAAGCATACCCATGGAATCACCAATATACACCATGTTTAATAAAGTAAAAGACTCCCCAAGACGGGTAAGTCATATTTATAACTATCTGATTGAGAACACTTGCAATATTAATACAGGACTTAAGAAGGTATGGGAATCAGAGTTAAACATAAAGTTCACAGAGGAACAGTGGGCTGCAATAGTCAAACAAATGTTAAAGCCCATGAGAGATGCACGCTCCAAACTGATACAGTTCAAAATTATGAATCGATTATATTGGACACCAGTTAAATTATTCAGAGCTAAAATAAGTAACTCTGATACTTGCTGGCGATGCAAACAGAGCTCAGGAGACATGCTTCATATGTTCCTCATGTGTCCGAAACTAATTTCCTATTGGCAGGAGGTCATGGGGAAAATTAACAGCACCCTCAACTCCAACCTATTGTTGACACCTACACTGGCACTTCTTAACTTCGTGGATTATAAAGTCAAAATAGGAACAAAAAAAGTACAGTGGTTAAAAATAGCCCTCACAACGGCTAAACGAGTTATATTAAGACACTGGAAAGGTCAAAGTACCCCTACTTATACAGAATGGTATGCGGCACTTTTAGAAACTGCTTCTTATGAACGACTCATCTACAAGATAAACGGTCAGATTGAGGCGTATCAGAGTATGTGGGAACCGTTCTTAAAACCATAGAGGAAAGGCTCAAACACTATTGGTCCAGAATAAAAGATACAGTGTGTTTGTACTTTTATGTACCCTTTTTTTTTTTTCTTTTTTCCTTTAGCTCCTTCTGCTGGCTGGGGTGGGGGGAGTACGGGAGGATCGGGAGGGGTTCAGGGGGGAAAATGTTAAAAACTCAAATCCTTCTCTGTATAACTACTTAAGGTTGTATACTTCACAGTAGTGATATTGTTAACATTGGTTTCACTGTATGTTTAATTGTTGAAGGATTTAATAAAGATTGAGAATTGAAAAAAAAAAAAAAAAGTTGTAACAGCTCGCTTTAAAAAACTTTACCCCCAGTGGCATATTTTTATGTTTATAACCCTTTGCACCATAACTTGTCACACATGTAAGAAGGGACGTTATTTGTTATCTAATATGGTTGTGCGGCGTGATTGTGGAAAAATGGTTCCCCTTCGAGGGGAACTTGAACTGCGTCGGTGACGACACTATGGGAACGCCTGTAGGCGTGACAGGGTTGAATGCGAATGAAAACTACTCCAATCCTATTGGCTCAGTGAGAACGGTAGCATGTGACGGCGTCACCGTAGGCGTATATAAGCACGCCGGCACATAGGTACATCAGCCTTTTCTATTCAACGGGCACTTGGTTAATGTTGTTAATGGAAGGCTCCCGCATCCTGGCTAAGAAGTGAACCTACCTGGATATTGCAGTGTCCTCAGAGTTGAACCAGCTCCGGAGATGTGTGTCTCCCTGCCCGCTCTTGATCACGGTAGGAGATTCTCCTAAGCTGTGTGTTGCTTGTCTGGGCCTGCCGCACGCCACGGCAGTTCTCGAGAAGCTGTTTGTGACCATTGCAAGGCCCTTCCCATGCAGGTACTGAGGTCCCGTATGGCTCTTGTCTCTGAGGACGGCCAGATATGCTCTCCCCATGGCGCATGATCGCTGAGGCGTCTCGGCGGGTTCAGTCATGGGGATCGTAGCAAGATCTGCTGGAGGATTTCGAGACGGCGGATGCCCCTTCTCGTCCTTCATCTGCTAAACTCCGACTCCCCTCATCCTGTTCGGGAGCCCGTTGTCGGCTTTCTCCGTTCGGCGATGCGAATGCACTCTGGCTCTGAGGAGCTAGGTGTGCTTAGCGTCATGGAGGAGGAGGATGACTTCCGGGTGTCGGGCCGACGTCATCAGAAGAGCGCCGCGGCCGACTATGATGAGCTGCTGGAAGTGATGACGCGGGCTGTGGCTAACTTAACCTTGATTGGCCACAGGCTGTGAGGATGCTCAGCATCCCCACAAGAGAGACTTTCCGGACTTACATAATGAGTTATGTAAGTCATGGGATAAACCTTTCTCCGCCTGGCTGTTTATTCCCCAACTGCTGGATTACAGCAACATGACGGGGATCAAGGACCGCAGCTACGGGACGATGCCGCGAGTAGAGGACGCTCTGGGCAAGTTACCTCTCCCCTCGACTGGCGTCGTCTCTCCTTAAGTCGGCGCTACCAACCGGACCATGCTGGGTGACTTCAGCGCTGGTAGGGAAAGCGTTTATAGCGGCAGGCCAGGCTGGCGCGAGTCTGCACACCAGGGCGGTCTTACAGGCCTGCCAGGTGGACCTGCTTCAGGATATGGCCAGAGAGGGAGCCCCTCTGAGGAGGAGATGACGGAACTGGGGTCCCGCTCGACTGTGGTAGCGAGAGCATCTCAGCCCTCTACCGACTCCCGCCGTCAGAACCAGAACCAGAGTGTGGCTTCTGGCGGTCCCCTTCGTGCAGCTTGGGACGTGAGGCAACGCTCCCGCGCACCCCTCCCCAAACAGACCGGACCTGAGGTCATCCAGTCGCGGAGGGTCAAGGCAAAGAGGTTCTGACTCTGTGTTTCAGCCCTGGAGGTCGACTGACGTCCTCTCCAGGGTGGTCACTGGCGCCATTCCTGCCGTTAAGGTGCTTGGGACGCGCTAGCCACCACCGAGCCTTCACCGTTCGGCCGGGCCCGCCGGCCACCAGCCCCGAGGGGTTGGAACTGTCGAGCATGACGAGCTTATCTCCGTGGGTCCTGCGCACCGTCACCAAAGGGTACAGACTGCAATTCCGGGTCCGCCCCCCCCCACCCTCAGATGGGGTGGTCCAGACTATGGTACACCCAGAGCAAGCCTGGGGCTGGACTTCGCTCGCTGCTGAAAAAGGGGGGCCGTGGAGGCCGTTCCCCCGCTGGCCAGCGAGTCCGGTTTCTACAACCGGTACTTCATCATTCCCAAGAAGGATGGAGGCCTGCGCCTGATCCTGGATCTGCGGGTTCTGAACCGGTCTCTGGGAAGATACAAGATGTTCATCATCCCCGCCATCGTGACGCACATCCAATCCAGGGATTCGTTCGTCATGATAGATCTAAAGGACGCCTATTCCCACGTCTCCATCCGTCCTTCTGTTTAGCCCCCCCCGGAGGCCGACCGAGGTCCCCTCCGCTGTGGCAACAGGTGATGTTATCCCGCCGTTTTCACGTTCAGGACGCACCTGCCGCCATCGAGTCCACGCCGTACTACCTGCCCCGAAGGTCTGCAGTCAGGCGGCATCCGGACTCACTCACCGTGGATCTTCGGTGGCTCTCCCCTGCCGTTCTGGGGCTTCAGGGGTCCACCTGAAAATCACACGAGACACCGACCACCAGCCCCGAGGGGTGGGTTCTGTTGGCAGATATTGCAGAAGGTTTGGCGGAGCCTGACGAACATTCTCCGCAAGCGCTGCACACTGCCATAAATGGGTATCAACTAAAGTTCAAGACCCGCCCTCCAAAGTTCACCAGGGTGGGTTGGACTATGGTCTGCCCGGAGCAAGGCCCGGTCCTTCTCACAGGAAGTTCCTGAGGTTCGCCTTTGGGGGTGTGGCTTACCAGTATCGGGTTCTTCCATTCGGCCTGGCACTTCCCCTCGCACATTCACCGAGTGTATGGATGCAGCACTGGCCCCGCTGAGGCTCCAGGGCATCTGGATTTTCAACTCATCAACGACTAGCTTATCTTAGCCCAGTCTCGAGAGTTGGTGCGCATGAGACGCCTGCAGTGGTGGCTAAGGACCAAGGGTTTTTCCCCGAGGGGGAATCCGTTCCGTCTGATACGGGTTATGCACACATGCCTTCGTGCCCTATCACAATGGAAGAAACCTTGGTTCCTGTCCCAAGGACCCCAGCTAGGGGCATCTTGTCGCCGTGTAATCGTTTCGACAGACGCTTCCCTCACTGTGTGGGGCGCGGTCATGGGAGACCGCTCAGCACAGGGGTTTTGGCAGGAGCATCAATCGTCATGGCACTTCAATTGCCTCGAGATGTTGGCCGTGTTCCGGGCTCTGAGGAGCTTCCTGCCCGAACTCCAGGGTCACTACGTTCTTGTCAGATCCGACAATATGGCAGTGGTGGCCTATCTGAATCACCAGGGGGGGTCTGCACTCGCGCCCTCTTTGCAACTGGCGCATCAGATCCTCCTGTGGTCCCAGCAGAGACTCCTGTCTCTCAGAGCGATGTTTGTCCCTGGGACTGTCGAGGCAGGCGCTGACGCACGGGGAATGGAGACTTCGAGGTGGTGAAGTCGTTATGCGAAAGGTTCGGGCCCATAGACATGGATCTGTTTGCGTCTCAAGAGACTACGCACTGTCCTCTATGGTTTTCCCTGACACCCCCAGCCCCACTAGGGCTGGACGCCATGGTACACTCGTGGTCTGTACACATTTCCCCCAGTCGCTTTGCTCCCGGGGATCCTGGAGAGGGTCCGTCAGGATGGAATCCGCCTACTACTAGTAGCTCCGTTCTGGCCGACCCGAGTGTGGTACTCGGACTTGAAGGCTCTTCTGGACGGTACGCCATGGCAGGTCCCTCTGAGGAGAGACCTGCTGTCCCGGGGCAGGGGGCCGGGTTCTTCACCTTTGCCCCGCCCTGTGGCAGCTGTGGGTCTGGCCCCTGAGGAGGCACAGTACCTAGAGGCGGGCCTCACGGCCGACACAGTCGAGACACTCCTTAGCTCCAGGGCCCCGTCCACACGGAGGATGTACAGCATAAAGTGGAAGGTATTTTCCACATGGCGCAGGGAACGCATGTTGGACCCAGTTACCTGTCCAGTGGTTCAGGTGCTGGAGTTCCTGCAGGACCGCTTCTCTGTGGGCCTTTCCCCTTCCACCCTCAAGGTGTACGTGGCAGCGATCTCGGCTTTCCACACTCCTTCTAGGGATGGGTCTCTGGGGAGACTTCCCCTAGTCGTACGATTCCTCAACGGGACCCGGAGGATGAGACCTGCAACTCGCCCCAGAGTTCCCACCTGGGACCTGACAGTGGTTTTTAAAGTGCTGGCTGAGGCCCCCTTCGAACCCATGGACTCGACTGAGGCCAAGTACCTGACCGTGAAGATGGTTTTTCTCCTCGCTATCACTTCTCTGAGGAGGGTGGGGGACCTCCAGGCTCTGTCGGTTTCTCCTTGATGCCTGGAGCTTGCCCCAGGAGACATGCTGAAACTGTCTATATATGCCTCTTTTAATATCTTTATATAATATAGATACCATGGTAGTTTTATTATTTATTGCCTTCTTATTTATACTGTTCTGGATGCTTCTTCGATTGGACACTTTATTTCATTTTTTTGCAATAAATGTGGGAAAAAGAAACTGATTATTCTGACACCACATATATGCACAGTCACTGCTCACTCTCCCTTTTTAAGCGAGCAAGGCTTTGAACATGGAAGCTTTTTGGTCTCGTATGTGTGGTCCTCATTCCAATTTCATAGTTAGCCGACTAACTAGTTTCTACTACCTTTACGCTATTGTTTTTGTAAATTTTCAATGTAGTAACAAACCTCTAGAGCAGCTTGTCCATTTGGGCTGTAATTAAACAACGACATGGTGACATCCAGGGGGACCTGGTAAATGTAGATATAAATGGCTCATTCTAAAGTAATGAAAAGCAGTTCTTCATCCAGCACTGATGTAATGTATTATATTGCATTTCTGGCAATAGATCTATGTCTTTACCTGAACTAATGTGAGGCATGCTGTACAATTTTGTCTGACTGCCAGTTCAAAATTTCACGGAGTGTCACATGACATTAAAACTACTCATGTGAGCAAGGTGGTTGTATTTGAGTCCTGTGACGGTTTCTCCGGCTGCACTAAGTTGAACCATGACTGATCTGCCATTGTTCTTAGCTATTCTCTGAAGTAGAATGTGTACTACTTGATGCTTTTATACCCACCTGCAACAGTGTTCTGCTAATCTTGCATACTGTTGACCTTTTGCCTTTTCTGTTGGATTACCTGCTGCTCCTTACTTGGTTCTTGCTTTTCTTGGACTGCTCTCTGGTTTTGACCTCACCTTCAGTAAGCCTTTGTACCTCTGTTTGTATATTAAACTACTGCATCAGCAGGCATCTGCGGCTCCTATCCCTGTATTCTTGTACCCTGGTTGTTTCAATCTGGATTTGAGCAGGTAGCAGTTTCCACTGAGTCTTGAAAAAAGAGAATTATGCTTTGGGGTTTTAAGGTCCAGCAGCGGGGTTTGTACTCTCACTCTGCAAAGAATGTCCTCAACCAATTTCTCATTCAGGGCATCAAATATCTACGGTTTGCATCCCTTCCACCAAAAGCTTACCGTCATAGTTCATAAAAATGGAAAAAGCAACAGAAAGTCTAAGTAGAGGCGGCTGGGATGGATGGATGGATGGATGGATGGGAA
>JALXJV020000013.1:0-52500 GCA_024633595.2 Lepomis macrochirus
ATTGATGAAGCAGAAAAAAACAGTATCCACTTTATTAGGTACACCTGTACAGTCTATTACATTTTTAAAAATGCGTATCCTGCCATAAAGTCCACTTTTATGATGCCTCATTTGTTCAGTTTTTTTGACAATCTCAGCTGTAAATTCAATTACATGTCTAGCGTTGAGGTCATAGTTAGTGGTGGTGTTGCACTCGACTGCATTATATTCAGGTGTTACTAATATTCTGACACCCTCCTGTATGTAAATAGGACAAATCATTAAAACCAAATTAATGTAATGCAGTACAATAACACCCCTGACCAGTAATAAACAAATGACTGAATTTACACATTTCTGACAATGTCAACAAAAGCTGAACATTATGAGCTTTGCAAAGAACAATGTTACAGGAGATGTAAAATCCCCACAGCTTCCTCCTCCACCAACTGAAATCAAAACCGGACAGCAACTTGGCCACGTTATCAGAAGTAATGTTTCAGAGTTTTAGTGAGAATCTTAAACGACTGACTTAACTGTTTAAGATATGGACTAATCCTCTGTATTTATTTCTAGATTTCTGTGCCACTGCCTTTATTTTTAAAAGAGTGAACAAGTGTTCTGTCGAACAAATGTATTTTATGGTTGAAAGATGATTTATGGACTTTAATTCAGTCAACAATTTGATTCTTTCGCTGTTTAATTATTTTCATTTGTCTTGTGGTTGAGCTCTTCAGCAGAAGCCGTATGTAAATATTTCCAGCCTTACATTTGAAGATCACACTCATTTTGTCACTATGCCGATGATACACTACTTTTTATTTCAGATTTCAGATGTATAAAACATTTTTAATACTAGTTATTTTCGAAGAAGAATGCATATTATTTGGAAACACCTAAACTATTATCATGTTAGAGAGAGTCTTTAACATCACCATAATTCAGTAATAAGAGATGATTGGATGACTTTTCATTGAAAATTTCCTACCTGTGTTTTTGTTCCAAAGATTTATTATTACAGACAAATCAGTGATGATTAAAAGAGAAAAAGATTTTACAGTCATGAATGTATTTTACTGGTGTGTACTAAATAATAAAAATGCAGAAGGGAGTTTTGTTTGAATGTATAAACTCTTTATTATGTGGAATTTATGTCTATACATTACACAGTATTATCAATTATTTGTAAAATCATCGTGGAGATTCATGTAAAAAAATTTTCTAAATGTAATACTAACACCATCAAGAGAACATAAAGTAAAGTAATATAAAAAATGTTTTATGATCATAAAGGCATTCATGTTCACTGTCAACATTATGCGCCTAATTAATGGCCAAACAGTGACTTTGGACATTAAACGTCAGAAACTTTATTAATATACACTATATATTGTTATACATTACATAATGTCACAAATTAATTGTAAAATCATCAAAGAGATATCAGCACATGTGTGTAAACTCATGTGCTGGGTTTCTCTGAATGTAATACATCACTGACACCATAAAGAGAACATTTATTAAGACACTTTGATAATAATAAACATGAAAACAGCTGATTGGATGAAAAAAGTCTTTATTATCTGGAAACAGTGAAATAATATTGAAACAGTGCAACAAGCTAGTAAATCTTGCTGTTGAAACATGTCAAATAAAGAGAGAGACAGTTCCAGAGTGCAGAGTGAGAGCAGGAGCAGAGGAAAACCAGTAGCAGAGTCCCAGTGAGTCAGGTCAGGACTGGGAACACTGGTCTCTCCTCAGTGTCTCTGAGAGCGGAGTCTGGGAGCCCTGGGTGGCCTCACAGGTCACAGAGCCCACCTTCCTCCACTGGTCTGCAGAGAGCCTCAGGGTGCTGCTCCAGCTGTAGTGGCCGTCCTTCTGCAGCACCCGGGGCTCCTGCTCTCCTCCCAGCTGCTGCTGCTGCTGCCGTCCACCTTCCAGGCCAGACTCCAGTCTGAGGGGAAGCCCTTGTTGGCCAGGCACATGAGCGTGGCCTTCCCCTGCTGCAGCTCCTCGCTGGAGGGGGGCAGCACCGTCAGGGTGGGACGGACATCACCTAGGAGAAGAACCAATCAGCTTAGAGGACGGGGACCACACAGCTGGTTTCTGCTCCACCAGTCACTCACTCACACATTGTTTCACTTCCTTTAAGAAACCTCTCATGCATATCAGCACAGAAAGAGTCCTCATATGAGCTGAAAGATATCAAACTGCACTGGAAATAAATCAGGTTATGAATTTAGAAATACAAAAAACATATTTACTGTCAAAATCTAAAAAGGACAAAAGTTAATAACATCAACTGTTGATCATAGGTAACCTGTTCCTCAGACAGATTTAAAAATACAAACAGCATCAGAGAACTGTCAACATTATTTCAAACTGAGGTTAAAAGAGATTTTGAGCCATTTTAGAAGATCAGAGATTTGGAAACATTTTTATCTTCATTCACACTATTCAAAATAATTTTAACTCAACAGTTTAAAATGCAGAATTAAAGGCTGAATTATTGTAAAAGTACGAGTGTTGTTCTTTAATCTTTGCTGCAGCTCAAGCTGTTCACATGTCACAAATTAAATGGAACGTTTAAAGAGAAGTTCAGTAAAGCTGCTTTGAGTTCAGCTTCATGGTTAAACAGGAGAAACAAACAATAAGATTGAGTCTTTAAAGTGATTTAGATCAGTCCAGAGGAAATTTATATCTACTACAAATGTTCAGACACAGAAATTAAAACCTTCGCTGATGATACGATATTTAATATTTGTGCAGAAACTTACTTCCAACATCCAGTCTGGTTCCTCCACCGAACGTGTACCACAGTGATACAAACTGATTGAGTCGTCAGTACAAAACCTCTCACTGTAGAGAGACACGGCTCTCTGACTTTGAACACAACAAACTCAACAAAAACACTTCCTGTTTTTAAAAGAATGAACTATTTCATGTTATATTTATCAAACAGTGACACAGTTGTTGAGAATTAATCCCATTTTTCCGTATATATTGTTCCATTGGTCTGAAAGTCAAATTGATCCCTCTAGAATGAAATGAAAGCAGACAGAAGATGTTGTAAAAGAAAATCTTTCTGCAGTCATCAAAGCAAATCTCCATAAAATGATCAGTGACACATTCCTAATCAATCCTCTGGTAAACGTATTGATCCATTGAGAAGCAGCATCATCAGAGTAATCCAAGTCCCTGTTGGAGTCAGTCAGAGCATTTCCATAGAGAGCCACTTTGCATCAGCAGCACCATGCTCCAGTGCTCTGGGAGAGTTTATAGTCCTGAGAGTTGAACACTGGATGACTGACAGCTGTCCTTCATGACAACAGAAGCCACAGAAATCCTCCTCATCAAAAAACATGACTTTGGTCTCCGTCCTCATCTGGACTCTCCTCTGCTGCTGCTTCACAGGTAAAGTCCAGAGAATCAAACTCCTCTCCTCTATGAACATCCGTCCCTCTGAAATGAAGCCCACAAAACCATGACGCTGCTTTATGTGTTTGTCTCTGTATCCTCAGAGTCCAGAGGCCAGGTCACAGTGACTCAGCCTGGAGCAGTGAGCTCTGCTCTGGGAGCCTCCGTCTCCATCAGCTGTAGGGTCAGTCCAAAGGTTGGGAGCTGTAGCAGTGCTTACTGTTTAGCCTGGTACCAACAGAAAGATGGAGAACCTCCTAAACCACTCATTCGCTACACCAATCAGAGAGAATCAGGGATTTCAAATCGTTTTTCTGGCAGTGGATCTGGGTCTGACTTCACTCTGACCATCAGTGGAGTTCAGGCTGAAGATGCAGCAGTTTACTACTGTAAGAGTTATCATTGGATCAATCAGCTTGTGATCACACAGTGAAAAAGCGTCGTACAAAAACCTCCCTCAGTCAGACTGAACAGAAACTGAACTGACTGCTGCAGCTGGAAGCTACTGCAGAGACTGATACAGTTCACTGAGGACACACACACACACACACACACACACACACACACACGCACACACACACTGAAGACATGATCAAACTCAGATGATCTGTCTTACATTTCCTCCAGTGTACTATTTCACTCCATTTTTAAATGACAACTATCACTAATCACCGTCCACTCACCAAGTAATAATTTCCAAACACGTGCTTAGTGTGGTTCCCCTGTTCTCCTGCAAACATCACCCTGACCTCCATCTGACTCAGTATGCAAAGCTGAGACAAGAGAGAGATATCTCCATCATGAAGATGGACAAAAACTGCAAATTCACTGAAGTCAAAAAGATAAAATATATATTTATTCATTTAGCTGAATCTTTTATCCAGAGTGACTTACAATTGCTATAAATATCAGAGGTTTTACGTCTCTGGAGCAATGAGGGGTTCAGTGTCTTCCTCAGGGACACAGTGGTGGATGTGTCACAGTGGGGAGTTGAATCCAGGTCTCTCACAACGAAGACATGTGTCTTATCCACTGCATTGGGACTGAATGTTAGGATGAGACAAGGAAGTGAAAACATCACTGATCAGGCAGAAATATCACCACAAATCCATATTCAAGTTAACTTCATCACCTCTGATAAAGTGCAGCTCACAGTTCCAAGCAGAGCAACTTTCACTTTATTATTATTTATTACCGTAAATCTTCAATGAAATTGTTAATACAAATATTAATGTTTAAACGTCCGATCAATATGTTAAAATATGGACATGCTGCACATCGTTAGGTCGGTTAGATTCTCATCTTCAATCTTTCAGTTCATTTAACGGAAACAACGAGCCCCAAAGTCTGATTCTTAAAGATTTACAGCTGTAACCTGCATGGTACAAGAGAGGAAAGTGCTGACTCTCACTACCTTTGAAGTGCTCGTTCAGTCCGAATGTGGCCGTTCCTGATTATTTATCTTCCTTCAGTCTGTAAGTGTCCACCGATCAAAAGAATCAGAACAGCTTTTCACAAAAATTAATCCAAGTTGTGAATCCTGTCATGTGAAGTCCATCGCTCTCTGGCTGCTAACTTCTCTCATCCTGCACCCTGTTGTTTTTTTCCTTATGTTGCTGCCTTAAAAACAAAGCGCATAAGACACCGTCTGTCAGAGCTAGATCAAATGAATGATGTGTGTTTGATATTTGATCATTTTTATACAAGTATCATTCTGTTTGAAATAAATGAACTTTTTCATAGTTTCAGTTTTGTGCAAAAGGAATTAAAGGCCTGTCCCATATGGACGCCGGTCCCAATACAGGCAGGGTCAATTCAGTGATTTTAGCAAAAAAAAAAGGCTGGGCTATTATTCAAAGTTTTATAGTAAAGCAAATCAACATTGTCAGTCATTTGTTTTTCACTGTGTAGCGAGATAAAGGTCTTAAAGGCATTAAAATAATTGTAGCAAAGAACCTTCATTTGATAAGAGGAAGTTGTGCATTTGCAGACCAGTTTACCAGAAACAGTCAATATAGAAAATCATAGAATTAATTTTGATTTGTTCATGTCCGGGGCACCACTTACGTTTTGCAAACACATAAGAAACTTTGAATTAATTTGCTACCAATTAATTGTATTAAACTACAAACTGAACACACAACAACTACTAAAAACACACATCTGACTAAAAACTACTAAACATAAAATAAACACATAAATACAGTCATAAAAGACAAGGAATGATAGATTCAAAGCAACCTTTAATAAACACTCTGAATGCAGCATGAACAATCACTTTATTGATAGATGAGTGTTAATATGGTGACAGAAGTGTTAATGGATAAGCAAGCATGATATCTTTAACAAATGTTCTGGAGTGCATAAATCGGACCAAAGAGCAAAGCAGAAGGGACCTTTAAGGTTCCACTAAAGAGGTCAATTTAAGTTAAAGCACGGGTCAGCAGCTGAATCTGAATGAAGCTAAATCTGTGGCCATGGTTTTCAGCAGGAAACCGGTGGAGTGCCAACTCCAGGTAGGGGATGAGTCCTTGCCCCAAGTGAAGGAGTTCAAGTACCTCGGGTTCTTGATCACGAGTGAGGGGAGACTGGAGCAGTAGATTGGTCGGAGAATCGGAGCAGCGGGGGCAGTATTGCACTCGCTTTACCGTACCGTTGTAACGAAAAGAGAGCTGAGCCGTAAGGCTCAGGCAGGTGGCTGGTGTGTCCCTTTGAGATAGGGTGAGACTCTGACGCGAAATATCCTCACGTTTTAATCTAGTCTCACCCCCAGTTATTAGTGAACGTATTTAGCTTTATGTGTATCTTCAACCTATGAACTTTATACAGACAGATGCTTCAGAAACTGATCTGTATACTTCTGACTAAAGGAAAATAATAACTCATCTTATATTGTAAAGGTTTTTGATGATTAATGATAATTTTGAAGCACGACTTGAACAATCTTAGCAAACAATGCTGAATATTTTGATGGTGGACATTACTTTGGACTGTATATTGTGCATTGAGGTCAGTGAACTGCTTGACATTTAGTACAAAGATTTCAAGTTGTTCTAATGATGATAACTTGTCTTTTATCAACTGTGGGGAATTTTTGACATTCAAAAATCATTCTGAAGAAAACAATAAGCTCAGTTTATCAACCAACAGAATTCATTTGGCTCCTCAAACTCCTACTCATAATTACTGGGAAAAAAACCCTGAAGAATTATAACATTATAATTCTTCAGGGGTTTGCTGCACATTTTGAACTGGCCTTTTATTGTGGCCAGCCGAAGGCACTCCTGTGCAATCCCCATGCTGTCTGATCAGCATCTTGATACGCCACACCTGTGAGGTGGATGGATTATCTCTGCAAAGGAGAAGAGCTCACTGACACAGATTTTGACAGATTTGTGAACAATATTTGAGAGAAACAGGCCTTTTGTGAACATAGAGAAAGTCTGAGATCGTTGAGTTCAGCTCATGATGAATGGGGGCAAAAACAAGAGAGTTGCGTTTATAATTTTGTTCAGTGTACATAAAACACATATACTCATGGCACCTATAATCTGCATGGCTATTGTATTTTTTAGTGTAGTGTGTGACAGTTGTCTGTATTTAGTGACTTGATGATTCTGCCCTCTTCACCAGATGTATCTTGAAAAACTGTTTTGTCTAAGACTTTTACATAGTTGAATGAATTAAAAGGAAAGATTTTATTTACTTAAAAGATTTACTTACAATTATGAAAACCTTCTGAGTTTTTATAAATCTGCATGAGGATGTTTTAAACAGGCAGCTGTCCCAGCAGTGAGGAGGAAACAGCATGATATGTTGAGGACAGCTACAGTTCACTGACTCTGTGTGTTTGCATATCTGTCCTGCCTCTCTGCTCCCAGCCGTTAAGAGGCCAGTGTTGATCAGTGGCTGTCCAGGCCTTTCAGAGCCACTGACACGCCGGCAGCACAATGATGATGTCACTGATTCTACTGCTGGCCACCCTGGGGCTCCTTGTTCAGGGTGAGACTCTCTTCTGAAAACTTTGCTTCAGGATGCAACCAGGTTCACCACAATGATAGTTCTGCTGTGATGGAGAAACACTGAAACAAGCAGCATTTACCTTCTTCCATCTGTTCTCCATGTTAAAGAAATGAGACTCTTCTGTTTGGATGCTGATCATCTTTCTCCAAGCTGGATTTGTCTCAATAACCCTTCTCCTCTTTTTCATCTTTTCCAGGTTCATCAGGACAAATCATCCTGACTCAGTCTCCTGGATCTCAGTCTGTTGTTCCAGGACAGGCTGTCTCTCTCAGATGTAAAACCAGTTCATATGTTAGTAACTACCTCAGCTGGTACCTTCAGAAACCTGGAGAAGCTACTAAACTCCTGATTTATTTAGCTACAACCCGTCAGTCTGGAGTTCCAAATCGTTTTAGTGGAAGTGGATCTGGGACTGACTTCACTCTGACCATCAGTGGAGTTCAGGCTGAAGATTCAGGAGTTTACTACTGTCAGCAGGGTTACAGCTTCCCGTTCACACAGTGATACAACGTCGTACAAAAACCTCCCTCAGCTGGAGAGGAACTGATCTGACTCAACATGCTTTTATAAAAAAACATTTAGACAATATTAACATTTTAAAAATGTAAACACTAAAGATTCTGTATTTAACCCAAACATTTCTACGTCTAATTGAACTATTATTCTGAAAATCAAAACTAGTCTCTGTTTAATTATGATTTTTTATGAAACTTGAACATACTTATCATTTCATCTCAATAAAATCTAATTTCATTCATGTAGTCAAAATGACCAATCATGTCTATAACAACATGTATAAATAACTTAATTTGTGTTTTTTATTCCAGCAAACACATTTATTTCATAATGGAACCAAAAGGTTCATGGAGTAAATAAATCAGCAACATTTGAATTATTTCCTTTTATCATCTTTTATTTATGTTTGTGGTTCTTTAGTTTTATTCAAGTGATGAGGTTCTTTGGATACACAAACAATTAAAAGATTAAAGTTATTACAATTAAGACAGTTTTACAGTTTTACAGGGATTTTGTTTCAAAAAGTTTTATTATTACAGAAATATCTGCAACGACAGCAGGAAAGGTTTTACAGCCATGAATGCATTTAAAAATATGGAATTCTACGACCATCACTGGTTTGTACTGATCAAGATATAATGAGGAGTTAAGTCTGACTTTAAAATCTCTCTGAATACACTGTAACGTTAGAAATATATTATGATGTTAAACTGTTTCTCTGGATGTAATACAGTCACTGACACCATGAAGAGAACATTTATTAAGACACTTTGATTATAATAAACATGAAAACAGCTGATTGGATGAAAACGTCTTTATTATGTGGAAACAGTGAAATAATATTGAAACAGTGCAACAAGCTAGTAAATGTTGCTGTTGAAACATGTCAAATAAAAGAGAGAGACAGTTCCAGAGTGCAGAGTGAGAGCAGGAGCAGAGGAAAACCAGTAGCAGAGTCCCAGTGAGTCAGGTCAGGACTGGGAACACTGGTCTCTCCTCAGTGTCTCTGAGAGCGGAGTCTGGGAGCCCTGGGTGGCCTCACAGGTCACAGAGCCCACCTTCCTCCACTGGTCTGCAGAGAGCCTCAGGGTGCTGCTCCAGCTGTAGTGGCCGTCCTTCTGCAGCACCCCGGGGCTCCTGCTCTCCTCCCAGCTGCTGCCGCTGCTGCCGTCCACCTTCCAGGCCAGACTCCAGTCTGAGGGGAAGCCCTTGTTGGCCAGGCACATGAGCGTGGCCTTCCCCCTGCTGCAGCTCCTCGCTGGAGGGGGGCAGCACCGTCAGGGTGGGACGGACATCACCCACTGGAGGAGGAGACAGAGAGACAACATGAAGAAAGTTCATACACAGAGAAAATAAACTCCACCCTGTTGGTTGCAGCAGAGGAGGCTGCTGGTTCTGTTGGTCTTCCTCAGACCGGATCAAACTGGTCTTCAGTGTTTCACTTCCCTCTCTCAGCTCAGTAACCATGGCAACAGACAGGCATCACTGCTGAACCATGAAGATAAAGCTTCAAGCGGGAAAATCTTTCTTTAGCTGAATTAACATCTTAAACTTCAGAGTTCAACAATTAAAGACTTTTATTTGTTCTTCAGATTTTTCAGCTCAAATCAAAACTCATCAGAGACGGTGTGTGTTTGCTCTCTTCATTTACGCAGACATCACTACTGAACCACGACAACAGACGGACTGAACTACTGAAAACAGTTTGAAGTGCTACAAATGCTTTTTCCACATCAAACAAATATTCTACCAACACAGCATGTGATTAAACTAACTGCAGTGATATTATGATATTTATTGGTTATAGTGAGGATGTGACATGTCGTTAAATTCATCAGTCTGGGAGGAAGACTGAGTAAAACACATTCAGTGTTTCCAGATAAAACACTCACTGAATAAATTATAGATTTTTTTTGAAGAAAAAATCACAAATCAAAATAGTTTCTTTAATAACCAACTATAGTTTTTAAGAACAGTAAAATTGTAAGAATTTAAAAACTAAATGAACATTTTAAGTGTAACTAAAGAGTTTCTTCATCAGACAGAATTTTATCTGTATCACAGTGAAGTAATGGTCACTGCAATAATATTAAATTTCAACTATCAACCAACATCTTTAACTAAAGCTTGTTTTTATTCAACATAAAAAGAATATATATAAAATCTGAGTTCCTGTAGAAGTCAAAAGTACTTACAGTTAACATCCAGTCTGGTTCCTCCACCGAACGTGTACCACAGTGATACAAACTGATTGAGTTGTCGTACAAAAACCTCTCACTGTAGAGAGACACGGCTCTCTGACTTTGAACACAACAAAGTCAACAAAAACACTTCCTGTTTTTAAAAGAATGAACTATTTCATGTTATATTTATCAAACAGTGACACAGTTGTTGAGAATTAATCCCATTTTTACGTATATATTGTTCCATTGGTCTGAAAGTCAAATTGATCCCTCTAGAATGAAATGAAAGCAGACAGAAGATGTTGTAAAAGAAAATCTTTCTGCAGTCATCAAAGCAAATCTCCATAAAAATGATCAGTGACACATTCCTAATCAATCCTCTGGTAAACGTATTGATCCATTGAGAAGCAGCATCATCAGAGTAATCCAAGTCCCTGTTGGAGTCAGTCAGAGCATTTCCATAGAGAGCCACTTTGCATCAGCAGCACCATGCTCCAGTGCTCTGGGAGAGTTTATAGTCCTGAGAGTTGAACACTGGATGACTGACAGCTGTCCTTCATGACAACAGAAGCCACAGAAATCCTCCTCATCAAAAACATGACTTTGGTCTCCGTCCTCATCTGGACTCTCCTCTGCTGCTGCTTCACAGGTAAAGTCCAGAGAATCAAACTCCTCTCCTCTATGAACATCCGTCCCTCTGAAATGAAGCCCACAAAACCATGACGCTGCTTTATGTGTTTGTCTCTGTATCCTCAGAGTCCAGAGGCCAGGTCACAGTGACTCAGCCTGGAGCAGTGAGCTCTGCTCTGGGAGCCTCCGTCTCCATCAGCTGTAGGGTCAGTCATGAGGTTCGAAGCTGTAGCAGTGCTTATTGTTTAGCCTGGTACCAGCAGAAAGATGGAGAAACTACTAAACTCCTCATATACTACACCAATCAGAGAGAATCAGGGATTCCACGTCGTTTTACAGGCAGTGGATCAAAGACTGACTTCACTCTGACCATCAGTGGAGTTCAGGCTGAAGATGCAGCAGTTTACTACTGTCAGAGTTATCATGAAATCAGCTATTTTTTCTCTACGGACCGTGTGTTCACACAGTGAAAAAGCATCGTACAAAAACCTCCCTCAGTCAGACTGAACAGAAACTGAACTGACTGCTGCAGCTGGAAGCTACTGCAGAGACTGATACAGTTCACTGAGGACACACACACACACACACACACACACACACACACAGATGTTAAAAACACAAAAATATCCAACAGGTCAGCTTCACTGATGTCGACCAACAAACCACAGCTGAGTGAAAACAGAGAGAGAGAGAGAGAGAGAGATTTGATTTTTAACACCAACATTTATTTACTATATGCACTGTGCAAAAAACATACTATATTACATTACTAAATACGTTTGCATTTACATGTGTAGCAAAAATTTAGATCTCAAAACATCTCAAAAACCAATTGACCCTCTGTCACAGAGCAGAGCTCCCACAACCCCAAACCAGCTCAAACATATCCAGGTCATGTGTAGCTCTGTAAAACTGAAGTCTAACAGCAGTCTGGACTTAACCATTTTTTCAAAAGCGAGAACCACATCAACATTTAATCCTTCCTCCACCTTCCGTCTCGGGTCATATACACCGCCATCTTTGCCTGTCCTAAAACAAAATTCAATAGCTGACATTTGTTCTTCTTCTGGCGAGTGTATCTAAAACCACAAATAAAAATCTGCTTTGTAAAAACTTCTCCACATGTATGGAAAATGTGTTCCAACAGCACAAACAAATCTGTCAGACGAATGCACTCTGAGAAGCAGTGAAACACTGTCTCTCTCTCACTGCAGAAGGGACATTTGTCTTCTACATCAGCGTTAATAACGGAGATGAAAGAGTTCACCGCTACACTGCCATGAAGGATTCTCCACTGCAGATCTGCATGTTTCTTTGCTAATGGAGATTTGTACAAAGACCTCCAAGCTGGTTTAAAGTCAGGATCTAAGTCCAGAAAAGCCCTCCACGGGGTGTCACTCACGACCACTCAGTGTTCTCTGATTCAAGGTTTTCACCATCAGTTTATAGAGAGTCTTCCCTGAGGCGTCCCCAAAGAAGCACCTACAGGGTCCACAGGCTCAAGTAGAAAACCAGAACAGTCCTTAAAACAGGAAAAAGCCTAATGGCAGGATAGAGATCAGTGCAGTTTGGCAGCAGTGTTTCATCAGAGAAGTCCGTTAAAGAGAGCACTCACGCTCTGTCAGCTTCTTTTCCAATGTTTCAGTAGCTGACTTGTGACTCTCGTAGACCTTAATCCAAGCCGATCAGCTAATCCAACAGGGTCGTCCAACTGAGGCCCAGCTAGCTCCACCACCTTGCCCAGAGTAGAAACCCCTGCAGTGTGAAGACGTCTGGATAGCGTAGGTCCCCCCCAGCTAGGACAATCCCAACAGTCCTCCAAACAGCACAGGTTCTTGGAGGAGCCAGTACAGAGAGTCAGCCTGCTGCTGCCTCTGCTTCTTCAGCAAAGTCCACACTGAAAAAACACTCCTGTAAAAAACTGGTAAAGATGATGTGCTCAGCTTTTTACAGTCTGTCAGAAACAAAGATAGATCCATCTTTAGACCACCAAACCTCTGCAGGATGCAGCAGGATAGAGGTCTCCAGACCAGGTCTGTCGGCCCAGTGAGCAGTCTCTGAATGAAATGAAGACGGAAGGCAGCGCCTCTGCTGGCCAGATGGACTAGACCCTGTCCACCCTCCTCCTTAGGAAGGAACAGGACACTCTGAGGTATCCAATGCAACCTGTCCCAGAAGAAATCAACTAAAACCCTTTGGATCTGTACCAGAAGAGAAGCTGGGGGATCAATGCAAGCTAACCGGTGCCACAGAGTAGAAGAAACCAGATTATTGACTACAAGAGTGCGACCTCTGTAGGACATTTTAGGTAAGAGCCATTTCCATTTCATGAGCCGACCTTTGACCTTTTCCAAGACATTGTCCCAGTTTTTCTGCACAAATACTTCAGTGCCCAGAAAAACTCCCAGATATTTCAGTCCTCCTTTCCACACCAAACCTCCAGGTAACCTGAGCCGATCCCTCAGCCTTTCCCCCACCATGACAGTCTCACTCTTCCCCCAATTTACTTTAGCAGAGGATATGCAGCCAAACAGATTTACAGAATTCACTAGCATATCAATGTCTTTCTGTGTGTTAACCAGCACAATGACATCATCAGCATACGCTGACAGTTTGAAAGAGACATCACAGTTTGGAAAACAAACACCACTCAGATCATTTCTAAGTTTATGGAGAAGAGGCTCAATAGCCAGAGAATACAGCATGCCAGACAGAGGGCAGCCTTGTCTGACCCCCCTCTGAACATTGAAAGGAGCACTCAGGCCCCCATTAATTTTTAGAACACTTGCAATGTCACTATACAGAACCTGGATCTGGGCTATGAAACCTGGGCTGAACCCAAAAGCAGCTAGAGTTTGCCATAAATACTGGTGTTCAACCCGGTCAAAAGCCTTTTCCTGATCTATGGAAATCAGACCAGTATCTACAGCCAATGAGCTAGAGACCTCCAAAACATCACGAATTAAAGTGACATTGTCACTTATGAGCCTGCCGGGCACACAGTATGTCTGATCAGTATGGATAACATCAGCCATCACCTCTCGAAGTCTGGTGGCCAGGACCTTGGACAGTACCTTATAATCTGTGCAAAGCAGGGAAACTGGTCTCCAGTTCTTCAGCTCCTGCAGGTCTCCCTTCTTGGGCAGCAGAGTGATAACCGCTCTCCTGCAGCTCAGAGGCAGCCGACCTCTCTCCAGGCTGTCTGTGACAACCTCCAACAAGTCTTCACCCAACACCGACCAAAAAGACTTGTAAAAATCGACAGAGAGACCATCCAAGCCAGGAGCTCTTCCACTCTGTAAACTCATAAGAGCAGTATACAGTTCATTAAGGGAAACGCGAGCCTCCAACTTTACATTGGCCTCAGCATCCATCTGAGGAAGACCAGTGAAGAAGCTGCTCCACACACCTGGATTGTCTGTCAGTTCACACGTATACAAGTCTTTATAATAGCTGGCTGCAAGTTTCCTAATCTCAGAGGAATCTGAGATTGCAGAGCCACCGTCAGATCGCAGAGAGTGAACAATTTTTCTCTGTCCATTTTTCCTCTCCAGACCAAAAAAAAACTGAGAGGGGGCATCCATCTGTGTGACGTCGAGGAAACATGATCTGACCAGAGCTCCCTGTGCTGCAGCGCCCAGCAGGTTGGCCAGAGCCGACTTTTTAGATTTAAGGGAGTCTAAAAGCCCTCGATCTCCTGTAGAATCTACCAAACCCTGCACTCTAAGAAATATCTGTTTATTAACAGTTGTATGACTGTATATTTTTACAGAAATTGTCCGTAGAACATGATTTACGGGTGTATTTCTGTTTATTTACTTTCGAATTGCATTATGGGACTTTGATCGCTGCTCCAACAACTGCAGCGCTGGGAGACAGAGCGTTAAGCTGAGCGCCAGAATTTGTAACTTCAGCGGTAAGTAATTTTTTGGAAAAATGTACGTTATCCCAGTGACTGTTATTTGCAGTAGTTTTAAAAGTTAGACTGCCTGGGTTTATCGTGTGCAGCATAACGTTATAACGTTACCGTTTTGAATTTCCGTTTGCTATGGCTAACGTTAGCTAACTTAGCGTTCATGAGCTAACGTTAACGTTACTGTTAGAAACCAGCGCTTAGTTAGGGAGATTAAAGAGCCGTCTTTTTCTCAGAAGATTCAAAACTGCCCGGGTTTGTGTGAGTTTTATTTTTGTAATATCAACGTTAGGTCAGGGCAAATTATCATCCGTTATTTGGTTAACGTTATGTCCCCCTCCTCCATTCATTATGGCAGTGGGTCTGTGAATTTACGGAACTATTATCAGTATTTTTTATTTGGAGCGGGAGTTTGACTGCTGTTTTAAAAAACGCCCCTTCTCCTCTGAATGTGAACGTGCTGGCTGTGAACGAGCAGAAATTTCATCTCCAGCTCCACTTTGCGTGTAAAAGGTAATTTTGAAATGTCATGGAAGTTAATGTTAATATTTTCTTGGTATTGTAACTAGCAAACGTTAAGAGTCAGAACACCGACCATGATTAAGACGTTGTTAGTTAATGTTAACTGTTGATGTGCGACATTAGTAACGTTAGTGTCTTTTTGGGGGGCTGAACGTTTAATGAAGGCTCTCTTTTAAAGTAATTCAGGGTCATTTTGAGTGAGCGAAATCCCTTATCCAACATTCCGGTGTTGTGCCGAGTTCTGCCTGCCTGCCGAGAATTGCATGCACCTCGCGGGTGCTAACAGTCATCTAACGTTATGCTGAGAAAAGAGGTGGACGCAAATCTCGGCAGGTAAGTTAGCCTACAAAATCTGATCTGCCGATTTATGCATCCACCTGTTTAGATCCTTCTCAGACACTTTGCTGTGCTCATTGATCAAACAGCTTTATTGCCACATATGTTTACTGCATGTCAAGGAATGATAGCCTACTTCTAGCCTACTAACGTTAAGTGTATTATTACTATAGTAAAGACTCTAAACGTTAATAAAATATATACTTCGAATCATTTATCACCTTTGATAAAGCCCACAAATAATATTACAGCGTTTAAAAGCATTATTTGGAGGTGCATGAAATTCTTGCTAGGCAGGCAAAACTTGGCACAACACCTGTCGTAAGGTTAAATTAACTGTTGCTTGCTGCAGGCAGGTCTGCCTTATGTGTGTGTGTGACTGTTTAAGCTGAGTGAACGATGAGGGAGGGGGAGAGAATCGGTAGTTCATTGTATGTTAATCTCTTTTCTCCCGGGCGTCGATCCTGTTGTTATTTAGATTATTTAACATGTTTAATTTTTTGACAACTGAAATCACGGCAACTATATGGGCAGATATTAACTGAGACATCGCAAAACTGATAAATTATCAAGCAAAGGCGCTTGTCTGTACCCTATTTCCGTTGCAGTTGCAACCTTTGAAATAAAATCTGGCCTCACAATAAGCCAATCAGCTCTAGTGCTGGCATACAGTGACAGTGTTGTGCTTTGTATTTTGAAGGCTATTCTATTAACGCAGATGCTTTGACAGAGTTTTACGTTTTTACAGTTAGTTTTAAAAATATGTATTTCGGTATATTTTGTTGACTTCAAAGGGCACGCTCACATACATAATTTAACATTTGGTGTGTTATTATTTCTTGTGGAGTGAGTGCTAGGCTATTTTGTATAATCAATAGCTTTAGAAGACCAATGCCTCACCTCCAGGGAAACATATTTGAGCAATCCTAATGCTCTCATAGTCCTCAAACTGTAAGTTCTTTGTGTTGTCCCTGCCTCTCTTTCTCACCCCTCTCTCTCTCCATTGCACTTAACAGTTCGAGTGTTTGTTTTTTTTATGTCTATTTCCAGCCTCAAGTTTGCCTCCAGGGATCACTCCTTCATCTAGGTGATAAACTAGGGTCGCCAAACAGATCCAGGATCACTTACTACTTGACGAACATCAACGTCCATCCACAAACCATCTACCTGTGTCAGCACGGAGAGAGCAACGACAACCTGGAGGGACAGCTGGGCCGTGACCATTGCCTTTCGCCGCGGGCAGACAGGTACGGTTAGCCGCAGACAGAACCATTACAGTACAGGGTAAACAAATTTGAAACATCATGATGGATAAGCTAAATGCTCTTCCCTCCTTGCTGTAGTTTTTGGTTGGCTAAACCCAACTCTGCAGTCCTACCAGGCCCTGATCCAATCAGTCTGGTGGCTTTGAAGAATTTACTGCACATTTCTTGGTGAATGGTAGTTTTTCGTCCCAAGAATCTTTCTTTTCTTTATTTTGACACAGTATATCAGCCAGCGGTGTTGTTATCTTCGGATCTCAGAAAGATTTTTCAAAAATAAACAACAAAGGACCGAAAATTAAACTTTACTCGTTTAAATTACATTACGTGCGAGCGAGAGAGATTACTGTTACTATTTGTTCTCCTGCACATTAGCGGAGAATAAGATGATCCAGCTGTAGCTCTGTGTCTGTCCTCTCTGCTCCACCTGAAGCTGTGAGCTGCACTTTATCAGAGGCTGAAATTAACGTGTGTGGATTTGTGGTGAGGTTGATCACCGATAGGCAGAGAAGGTATTATACATGTTTCATTTCAAAATCTATGTTTGGTCCCCCCTTTTACCTAATGTAAAGAATTATTTGGCATTGCTTTCCTGGCTCAGGCGATTTCGGACCTGTTACATACAGGAGACGGTTTATAAGTGACCTGTCAATCACTCACAGTCCACATCAGTCGCGGACAAAATGTAGCCTGTAGAAATGTTAAGGGAGGGAAAAAAAGTTGCTGGAGGCCGGAGTAGCAAAGTGCCTCAATATTACAGACTTTTGTGCTGCTGTTACATCTAGCTGAAGGAAGCAGTGATGATGTCTGCACACTGTAAGCTCTATGTCAGACGATCACTGCATTGAAATATAACAGTGTCCTACTGTTCAACAGAGCATCGCTTTGGACATTAGCCTGTTTCTTTTCTTTTTTTTTTTTTTTTTTTTTTACCTTTATTTAACTAGGAAAGTCACATTGAGGTTAAAACCTCTTTTACAAGTGAGACCTAGTCAAGACAGGGTCAGATAGCAGGATTAAGCAGATTACAAGCAACAATAAGAAACCAAGCACAACAACGTCATTAGATACAACAAAAATGCAACAAACAAATTTCCATGACAACAAATTATACAACACCATGACACAGCACAGACTGCAGACATTTAGGTACTGCACAATGGCCTACTTAATACTCTTCACAGAAACAAACAGTACTAATTAATAGGTCTAATAAGAAGTTAAGTGGTAATAGAATTGGCATAGCAACTGCAATTTATAGTGACCACGTCCTGTATTCTATGTTTAAAATCATTTAAAGAAATGTAGGATTTTAGTTTCAGTTTGGTCTGCAAATCGTTCCAAGACCAAGGGCCATAATAGAACAGGCTTAGCTTTCCAGCCTCTGTTCTAATAGCAGGCACTTTAAACTGAAGCCAATTATGTGACCTGAGGTTATGGCGGCTTTGAAATGTTAAAAATTTCCTTTTAAATAAATTTAATACACATTGGTTACTATCTGTTTTATAGCGATGTCCGACGGTGAGTCCAAAATCCGAATGTCACTGGTGAAACTAATCTTTCACTCAGCAGCTACCACCTGTTATTTATTTTTGAGATGCTCTGAGAGAGGAGTGAAAATATGGTGGATAAAACAGTTCTGTTGGGTTTTACACATGGCCTTGCAGCTTCCTCTGTATGCAGGTTTACCTGCTTTAACGAAGCTGCTCTCGTGTTACTGCCACAATCATTCTTTGCGTTGTGAAGATTATTTAGATGCTTCAGGAATAATCAGATTGTATTGGCAGCCTGTGCTGCTGCAAATCAAGTGGTTTGTTTGGCTACATCTCCGTAATAAAAGGCACACGTACCAAAAGTTGGCTGGGCAGCAAAAGTGATATTTTAAAGTGATCCTATAAACACCTTCATGGAGGATTAAAATATAAAATTACAGATGAGCTTCTTCTCTGCAGTTGCAGGTAGGGCTGGGTATTGAGTCCAATACTTTTTGGGTACCAACCGAATTGCTTCAATACCACCGAGTATCAAAAAATGTCTTGTCTTCCGGTACCAAAGTTCGATACCTAAAGGTTCTTGTTAACGCCAATGAGCCAATAAGCACGCAGCATTCTTGATGTGCCCACATCTAAAAGTGATTGTAATTGGCTGTGGTGATGTAAACACTAGCTCACTACGGTTGCAGCTGAGAGAAGTGGCTCGTGGATGTAAAAGACGCGGAGAAAATCAAAAGTGTGGCTTGATGCAACAGCGCGCGATGCAATATTTGCGACGTAAGATAATTGTTGCCAAGAGCGGCGACACGACAAACCTGGTGAAGCACTTGACTATGCGTGAAATAAACTTAAGAGCAGAAAGTCGCTCCGTCTTTGCTGCAACAAGACAGAGCCTCAGCGAGCCTACTTCAACATGCCCACCGTACAAGCAGTGTTTACTAGCACCTTTATTAGTTTAACGACATTTCTCAGTAGCTTGGTGGCAGTGTCGCTGTTTTCTGAATCAAATCAAAGCTCTTTTATTGACAGAGCAGCAGCGGCAGCTTCCACCACGCTACATTTTTCCAAGTGTTTCTGAAGGATCAGTTAACTGGCGCCACCGCCGCTACACAGACCCGTATGTGCAGCCGGCAGGGAGTGCTTCCGTGTGGCGGTGACATCACTTACCGATATTTGGGCTGATCTTTGAACAATACCCAGCCCTATTTGCAGGAATATTTTAATGGGCTACTTAAAAAAATAAACTCATCAATTTGCCTAGTCTGATGCAATAGACAGTCACATTTTTACTCATTTTTACTCAGCCTATCTTGACCTTTCCTCATGTGGACACTTTTACATAAATAATTTCCACAATAAATTGGAGCAGAAAAACACCAGAATGCAGGAAATTAAGTGTTTCACACTCACAGTTTTCTGGGGGAGTACCCCCAGACACCTCTGTTCATACTGTTGTAGTTTTGTTGTTATATTATTGTAATTACACACATGACATTACAATTTAGCAACATCCAACAAATGAGACAGTTAATAGTGATGTTCTGAGTTTTGTTGTGCTGCATAAGTAAAGGATGCTCACTGTTGCTTTACTGCTATACAGACTTAGCTTTGGGGTGGGGCAGTCTATTATTATGTGAACATATGAAGTTTTATGGTTGATGATAAGTAATACTGTTTTCTATTTCTTTTACAGCCTTCATCTTACCTGAAGACAAGAACCCCCCGCCCCAATCCCTGTTCCTCTGATAAAACCCTTGCACATTTTCCAATAATTTATTCAGTGGATGTGATGATTGTAATGTGGCATGAATTAGCAGACTGGGAACAATTTAGAGATGACAAAATTAGAATACTTTTACTTTTTTGTTTTTTTCCTTTATGTTTTAGTTTTCATGGAATTGTTGTAGATCTATAATTAAATAAAAAAACATTTTTTAAATCACAAGATTTGTTTGGATTGTTTTCAAAAGAGTTATTATAGGTACACTGTTAACAAACAGAAAAGTAACATTTGCTGTATATTGACTTAATCCATCTGTTTTATTTTTACTGTAGGAAAACCATAAATTAAAAGAAATGTTTCATTTTTTAATTACGGGACAAAGTCTGGGTAATGAGCTGCCAGTCCATTTTCTGTTATTTTACGGATTTATTTAACATTTGTGTTTTACTATACATACACCATTAAATGACAGAAAATGTCCTGTTTTTTTTACTATAGATACACCATTAAATGACAGAAAAATTCCTGTTTTTTACTATACATAAACCATTAAATGACAGAAAATGTCCTGTTTTTTACTATACATAAACTATTAAATGACAGAAAATGTCCTGTTTTTTACTATACATAAACCATTAAATGACAGAAAATGTCCTGTTTTTTACTATACATAAACCATTAAATGACAGAAAATGTCCTGTTTTTTACTATACATAAACTATTAAATGACAGAAAATGTCCTGTTTTTTACTATACATAAACCATTAAATGACAGAAAATGTCCTGTTTTTTTTACTATAGATACACCATTAAATGACAGAAAATGTCCTGTTTTTTACTATACATAAACCATTAAATGACAGAAAATGTCCTGTTTTTTTTACTATAGATACACCATTAAATGACAGAAAATGTCCTGTTTTTTACTATACATAAACTATTAAATGACAGAAAATGTCCTGTTTTTTACTATACATAAACCATTAAATGACAGAAAATGTCCTGTTTTTTTTACTATAGATACACCATTAAATGACAGAAAATGTCCTGTTTTTTACTATACATAAACCATTAAATGACAGAAAATGTCCTGTTTTTTTTACTATAGATACACCATTAAATGACAGAAAATGTCCTGTTTTTTACTATACATAAACTATTAAATGACAGAAAATGTCCTGTTTTTTACTATACATAAACTATTAAATGACAGAAAATGTCCTGTTTTTTACTATACATAAACCATTAAATGACAGAAAATGTCCTGTTTTTTTTACTATAGATACACCATTAAATGACAGAAAATGTCCTGTTTTTTACTATACATAAACCATTAAATGACAGAAAATGTCCTGTTTTTTACTATACATAAACCATTAAATGACAGAAGAATTCCGTTTTATTTACTGTGGGCATACTGTGAATTAACAGAAAAAATAGTTTTTTAATTACGGGACAAAGTCCGGGTAATGAGCTGCCAGTACTTTTTCTGTTATTTTACGGATTTTTTTCTTAGAGTGTGCAGTTCTACCACCTGAGCCTCCAGGTCCCTCATAGATCTGGTAACATCTCTAGTGACATTACAAGTGAACTGTTGACACAACTGTTTAATCTGAGATTTACCAAAATCCCACCACTGTTGAACACATGTGAAATTGGACTTACATATTCTGTGGTTAACCCAAAAATATTCAAAGGCTGTTCTAAAAGCCTTGTCATGAAGCAGGGCTGTGTTAAAATGCCAATAAGAGCTTTTTAGACGGACATTCTTTATAAAAACAGAACAAACAACAAGAAAGTGGTCTGAAAAGCCCACTGGGTTCATGTGACAGCTGTTAAAAATGTTCACATGGTGTTTAAAAGAGTAGAGGCGATCCAGCCTGGCCAGAGATAACACATTGTCTTTACAGTGACTCCAGGTATATTGTCTATGACTTTTATAAAAAGACCTCATGTACTCTTCCTGTGGCTCCGTGATGACAGTAAATTCATGTTTTCACAGTATTGTCGGAGTGAGATCGTCACTGTTTAGAAGTATTCCCGTATGATAGTGTAGGGGACTGTCGTGCAGTGGTCAATATTGCCGAAGCCCCGAGAAAAACACCTTGATAAACACGTTCTGGTGTTTTTAAGATCGCTCAAGGTAACCAGTTGTTTTAGATCAGCCCAAACAAAGTGTTACCTGCATGTTGACGTGCTTAATGAATACGTGACTGGAAATGGAGTATCTGTGATTGCTCGGGTAGCTCGCAGGTAACGTGGAGGCCTAATGTGTAGATGTTACCTTTTGCTCAGGTGAGTTCAAATCCAGCTTGACGCGATTTTGTAAAAAGTCTATTTTCTGTCATTTCTTTTTCCGTAAGTGGCTGTAATATAGAGCTCACTTATACAATCATGATCGCCGCAGTAGATTAAAGATGCGACTTAAAACTCGCCAGGAATATGTTTGTGAATGTGTGACGAATCTGTGGCCGAGTCAGTCCGCAGCTGCTGCGCACAACACGCGCACGCGTATGGCAACCAGTTAGTTTGAAAAAGTAGGGCTACAACACCGGAACCCCCGACACCCCCTCTCCAGCAGCATCAGCGGGCCGCTGCTCCCCCCTTCTGTCTGGGCAGGAACGAATCAAATGCCCTTCCACACCACAACCAAAACACTTCATGGTCTCTGACGAGGCAAAAACCATGTAACTGAACCCGTCTACTTTAAAGTTAAAAGACAGACTGAGATCGTCAGTATTGTCTTTGAGAACCATGAAAACCTGCCTCCGGTGACACACAACATGTTTTAGCCAAGGGATTTGCAGCCCAAGGAAACCATTTTGATCGGGAGACGAGCTGTCCGATACCGGACAGCTCTTTAGTCAGTACTTCATTTTTAATGAGCGGGGAATTAGAAATGGCGATCTTTCTTGCCGGACTAACCAGCGGGAGAGCGGGAGTGAAAGTGTCATGAATGACTACACCTGTTTCGACCACATCACTAACTTTGGCCGTGCTGTCCAAAAAATATAACAATGGCTCCATTCATGCGGGAGGCAGACTTCACGCTACCACATCCCACCACCTCTCCAACCGCTAAACTGGCCTCCTCTACCGAGCACTGTACTGCCGGCACGAGTTTGATAGCATGACGGCGTGTCAGCTTCTCAAACTCCGCACCACCTTCCACAACGGGCATGTTGCCCGCCTAGGCCCGCAGCAAAACGCTGCAAAACCAAAAAAAAAAAACCCTGAACTAGCTGATACTGTTATCAGGAACTATACAAAACACAGAGAAGAGAAAATGAACATGAAAAAGATGTTCTTCACTCACTGCACCACACTCAGCAACTCCACGCTCCTGTCACTCCGCCATTCACTCAGAGAGAGAGAGAGAGAGAGAGACTCCGTTGCACGTGTCTTTATTCCCCTGCAGCAAAGTCGCAAACATCAGCCCAAGGATCGGTACGTGATGTCACCATCACAGGGAAGCGCTTCTGCCGGCTGCACATACAGGTCCGTGTGTGGCGGTGGTGTCACTTACTGATCCATCAGAAATGCGTCGGAAATGTAGCGTGTGTGGAAGCTACCGCGCTACTCGGTCAATAAAAGAGCTTCGTTACTGAAAAGCTATTTGATTCAGAAAATAGCGACGCTGCCACCAAGCTACTGAGAAATGTAGTTAAACTAGTAACGGCGCTACTTGTAGCGACGCTACTGCCCAACACTGGCGTTTGTGTAGTGGTTGTTTAGTTTCCCCAATGAAACGCTGTGTGCATTTCACTTTGTGTTGAAAAGTGGGGGGACATAAGTGTTCAGATTTGGGGCGTGATGATACATTTTGGGTCATGAGATATGATGATGCACAACAACAGGACCAGAAGATTTTTAACACTATTTTGAAGAAATGTGAAATATATGAGTGTGCTTTCTTTATTGTCTGCTGCATTGTAGCTTAAACTGACTGGTTTGCTGTTATAGCAGATAATGATGATTTAAGGAAACTTTTTAAACGTTATTTAGACATAGTGGCAGGTAGCAACATGTAGGCTACAGTTCTTGCAGCACTTACAATCAGAAAAAAAGCCTGAAAAACTTCAGGAGGCTTTGTCACTAGCCCTGGCTGTGCTGTTGCCCACCTCTCTTATGCCTTCAAGAATAGGCGTCATCATACCCTGATTTGCCAAGAAGAGAAACACCAAGCTGCTCTAAATCATTGTCAAGGAGTCAGTTCCCACACCTACAACAGGTGATCTCAATGATCGAGAAGACCCAACGTCAACTCAAAGGAATGTTGACACTGAGCCAAAATGTAACGGAAATAGGGGATTTAAATATCACCAAATACTAAAGAAGAGACCTCTACATCCTGTCTACCTGTACCCCTTACCTGCATTTCTGTTTACATGGATTCTGAGTTAAACCTGTTCTAACCTGCCAGGAAGCCTTTTCATCCTCACTTTGATCAATAAATTTCTGTCCTTGTGTGCCTTGATTGTCTAACTTTGAATCGTCCTCCCTCTGCACATGAATTCAACCCAAAGACAGTTTGAGGTCAATTTGAAACCTTTACAATGAAAACACATCTGTTTTAAAAGAAAAAGTTAAACTAGCTGAAGTTTAGATTTGAAAAATTTTAAATTGTGTTCTTTCATGCTTTAAAAATACAGCCTGTTTGTGAGTCAGCTGTCCCAGCAGTGAGGAGGAAACAGCATGATATGTTGAGGACAGCTACAGTTCACTGACTCTGTGTGTTTGCATATCTGTCTTGCCTCTCTGCTCCCAGCCGTTAAGAGGCCAGTGTTGATCAGTGGCTGTCCAGGCCTTTCAGAGCCACTGACACGCCGGCAGCACAATGATGATGTCACTGATTCTACTGCTGGCCACCCTGGGGCTCCTTGTTCAGGGTGAGACTCTCTTCTGAAAACTTTGCTTCAGGATGCAACCAGGTTCACCACAATGATGTTCTGCTGTGATGGAGAAACACTGAAACAAGCAGCATTTACCTTCTTCCATCTGTTCTCCATGTTAAAGAAATGAGACTCTTCTGTTTGGATGCTGATCATCTTTCTCCAAGCTGGATTTGTCTCAATAACCCTTCTCCTCTTTTTCATCTTTTCCAGGTTCATCAGGACAAATCATCCTGACTCAGTCTCCTGGATCTCAGTCTGTTGTTCCAGGACAGGCTGTCTCTATCAAATGTAAAACCAGTACAAGTGTTTATAGCAACCTCCACTGGTACCGTCAGAAATCTGGAGAAGCTCCTAAACTCCTGATTTATGGAGCTACAACTCGTCAGTCTGGAATCCCAGATCGTTTTAGTGGAAGTGGATCTGGGACTGACTTCACTCTGACCATCAGTGGAGTTCAGGCTGAAGATTCAGGAGTTTACTACTGTCAGCAGGGTGACAGCTTGTTCACACAGTGATACAACGTCGTAAAAAAACCTCCCTCAGCTGGAGAGGAACTGATCTGACTCAACAGCTGCACTGAAACTAAAACAAAAGAAGGCTTATAAAAATGCACATTTAGCCAATAATTATTCACATTGAACATTGCAACACTAAATATTCCTTAATATATAATATTCTAGAAGTTTTACTTCGAATGTGTTTATTAAAACAGTGTTTGAACCATTAGGCTAAAACTCTGTTGAATTATGATTTAAATTTTGTTTGTGTGATATTCATGAAAACACAAGGACAGACAGATGTAAATATCATTTATTATTTTATATCTTATCATTTTGTAATGGAATGTCAAATGTACTTTGATGCCAAAAATGAATTTCATTAATTGGAGTTAAATGACTAGTCATGTTTATAACAACTTGTATTAACTTAAATTGTGTATTCCAGCAAACAAATTCATTTTAATATGAAAGAAGAAAATCAGTAATATTTGAATTATTTCCTTTGGTCAACTTTTACTTCAAAAGTCATCACACAGCCATTTATGTCTCAACCGCTGGCGACAAAAGTGAGTAGGCCTACACCCCTAAGTGAAAATGTCCAAATTGGGCCGCCTTGGCGCTCAGCGGTCCCGTCGTGAAACCGAAATGTGTGACCTATCAGATTCTAACATTGTACCAAAAGTACTTGGTTATGGTCAGAACATCATCGTATGGATGTAGTCACAGAATCTGATAGGTGACAGGTTTTGGTGTTACACCATTATGCCAATTATTTAAATGTGTGTTGATAAGCAGGCTGTCATTTCATGAGCTACAGCTATGTATTTTATAGATAGAAGCAGAACAGCAGAAGAAGGATAAATGCCCAAGTAGTTCTGCTGAGTGAGGGAGGATCGGATGGGGGAGAGATAACAGTGGGCATGGGTGCGTCTGTCTGTGTGTGTGTGTGTTATTCTCATATCTAGGCTAACTAATTTTATTTTAACTTTGTTATGGCAAGGCTAGCAGACTGTGCAGGACTACCTTGCTTTCATCTTGTATTGTTTTTGTATTATTGTCTTTAGACTTGTTAAAGCACTTTGTAACTTGTTTTTGAAAAGTGTTCTACAAATAAAGATTATTATTATTATTATTATTATTATTATTATTATTATAAGAGAGAGAGGATTTAAATAAAAGAGGAATATTTATTGCAGGGTAAAGGGATGCCGAACCGGGTTGATGGTTGCTATACAGAGCCGGGGGAACCATAGCTAAGAGTCCAGAGTGAGAGATCCGAGCAGGTCCAGAGCAGGTCCAGAGCAGAATCCGGGAATAGTTTAGCTGGGCGGAGGCCTATTTCTGGTAGGGGAACTAAATCCAACACATTATACAAAATTCACTTTTAACTTTTATTATAGCGACTAAATGCTTTTCTTCTAGAATCGCCTAATATAATTTTTAAAAGTGTTCATTATGTTGTTGTTTGTTTGTGGTAGCCTGTAGTTTAGGCATACTCATTAATTATAAAATGTAGGAAATTTGACTGTTTTGATCTGTAATGAAATTAAGAAATTGTAATGAATGTGATGTGAATCTCGAAATTGAGAATCAAATGTGTACCCAACGGTCGAATTCTCACATATTCGGGTCCGGCCCTAATGGATATACGTTACATAATGTCACACATTCTTTGTAAAATCATCCTGGAGAAAGATTTCTCTCAGCTCAGTGTTTCTCTGGATGTAATATCCCTTTGGTGTGAGAGACCCAGGTTTGAATCTACTGTGAGACACCAATGTGTCCCTGAGCAAGACACTTAACCCCTTGTTGCTCCAGACGCGTGTGACCTCTGACATATATAGCAATTGTAAGTCGCTTTGGATAAAAGTGTCAGCCAAATGAATAAATGTAAATTTGTGTAATTTTGTATTCCAACAAAAAATGTGTTTTATGATTGAAACCAAAACAGGTTTATGGAGTAAGTAAATCACTAAAATTTGAATTTTTCCTTTTATCATCTTTAATTTGTCTTTGAGGTTCTTCAGCAGGAGCAGAGTGTAAATAGTTCTCGGTTAGAACAGCAGATTACTCCTTTTATTTTTCACTATGCTGATGATATGGAGCTTTATATTTCAGTTTTGTAAAACATATAACAGAGGTGTAGTTTTATAAAAACAATGATTGAGGGGTTTCTACATTGGGTTTTGTTCCAAAGGTTTATTATTACAGACAAATCTCTAATGACTACAGTAGCAAGTGTTTGACAGCCATTAGGGATTCATATTAATTCGGACCAAGTGATTATTTGTATAGTATTATTGATAATTGGCCTTTTACTGCTAACGTCACTGGTTTGTACTAATCCAACTATACTGACAAGCTGATGTTCACTCTCAATATACAGCATATATGGCTGTACATTATGTACTGTGACAATTTTTTAAAATTCACTGTGGAGATATTGCCATTATGTCAGCCCAGTTTCTCTGGATGAAATACATTCACTGACACCATGAAGAGAACATTTATTAAGACACTTTGATAATAAACATGAAAACAGCTGATTGGATGAAAACGTCTTTATTATCTGGAAACAGTGAAATAATATTGAAACAGTGCAACAAGCTAGTAAATCTTGCTGTTGAAACATGTCAAATAAAAGAGAGAGACAGTTCCAGAGTGCAGAGTGAGAGCAGGAGCAGAGGAAAACCAGTAGCAGAGTCCCAGTGAGTCAGGTCAGGACTGGGAACACTGGTCTCTCCTCAGTGTCTCTGAGAGCGGAGTCTGGGAGCCCTGGGTGGCCTCACAGGTCACAGAGCCCACCTTCCTCCACTGGTCTGCAGAGAGCCTCAGGGTGCTGCTCCAGCTGTAGTGGCCGTCCTTCTGCAGCACCCGGGGCTCCTGCTCTCCTCCCAGCTGCTGCTGCTGCTGCTGCTGCCGTCCACCTTCCAGGCCAGACTCCAGTCTGAGGGGAAGCCCTTGTTGGCCAGGCACATGAGCGTGACCTTCCCCTGCTGCAGCTCCTCGCTGGAGGGGGGCAGCACCGTCAGGGTGGGACGGACATCACCTAGGAGAAGAACCAATCAGCTTAGAGGACGGGGACCACACAGCTGGTTTCTGCTCCACCAGTCACTCACTCACACATTGTTTCACTTCCTTTAAGAAACCTCTCATGCATATCAGCACAGAAAGAGTCCTCATATGAGCTGAAAGATATCAAACTGCACTGGAAATAAAACAATCAGGTTTAGAAAATTAAAATTAAAAAATTACTCTCAAATTCTAAAAGGCCAAAAGTTAATGAGATCCACTGTTAAAGGACATTATCAGCCCAAAATAACAGACGACCATAGGTAACCTGTTCCTCAGACAGATTTAAAAATACAAACAGCATCAGAGAACTGTCAACATTATTTCAAACTGAGGTTAAAAGACAATTTGAGCCATTTTAGAAGATCAGAGATTTGGAAACATTTTTATCTTCATTCACACTATTCAAAATCATTTTAACTCGAATTCTAAATAGTTTAAAGTGCAGAATTAAAGGCTGAATTATTTTTAAAGTACGAGTGTTGTTCTTTAATCTTTGCTGCAGTTCAAGCTGTTCACATTTCACAAATTAAATGGAACGTTTAAAGCGAAGTTCAGTAAAGCTGCTTTGAGTTCAGCTTCATGGTTAAACAGGAGAAACAAACAATAAGATTGAGTCTTTAAAGTGATTTAGATCAGTCCAGAGGAAATTTATATCTACTACAAATGTTCAGACACAGAAATTAAAACCTTTGCTGATGATACGATATTTAATATTTGTGCAGAAACTTACTTCCAACATCCAGTCTGGTTCCTCCACCAAAAGTCCACCACAGTGATACAAACTGATTGAGTCAGTCGGTACAAAAACCTCTCACTGTAGAGAGACACGGCTCTCTGACTTTGAACACAACAAACTCAACAAAAACACTTCCTGTTTTAAAAGAATGAACTATTTCATGTTATATTTATCAAACAGTGACACAGTTGTTGAGAATTAATCCCATTTTTACGTATATATTGTTCCATTGGTCTGAAAGTCAAATTGATCCCTCTAGAATGAAATGAAAGCAGACAGAAGATGTTGTAAAAGAAAATCTTTCTGCAGTCATCAAAGCAAATCTCCATAAAAATGATCAGTGACACATTCCTAATCAATCCTCTGGTAAACGTATTGATCCATTGAGAAGCAGCATCATCAGAGTAATCCAAGTCCCTGTTGGAGTCAGTCAGAGCATTTCCATAGAGAGCCACTTTGCATCAGCAGCACCATGCTCCAGTGCTCTGGGAGAGTTTATAGTCCTGAGAGTTGAACACTGGATGACTGACAGCTGTCCTTCATGACAACAGAAGCCACAGAAATCCTCCTCATCAAAAAAACATGACTTTGGTCTCCGTCCTCATCTGGACTCTCCTCTGCTGCTGCTTCACAGGTAAAGTCCAGAGAATCAAACTCCTCTCCTCTATGAACATCCGTCCCTCTGAAATGAAGCCCACAAAACCATGACGCTGCTTTATGTGTTTGTCTCTGTATCCTCAGAGTCCAGAGGCCAGGTCACAGTGACTCAGCCTGGAGCAGTGAGCTCTGCTCTGGGAGCCTCCGTCTCCATCAGCTGTAGGGTCAGTCATGTGGTTACAACATGTAGCAGTGCTTACTGCTTACACTGGTACCAACAGAAAGATGGAGAAACTACCAAACTACTTATTCGCCACACCAGTGAGAGAATGTCAGGGATTCCAGGTCGTTTTACAGGCAGTGGATCAAAGACTGACTTCACTCTGACCATCAGTGGAGTTCAGGCTGAAGATGCAGCAGTTTACTACTGTCAGGGTCGCCACCACATCAACAGTCAGTGGTTCATCACACAGTAAAAAGGCGTCGTACAAAATCCTCCCTCAGTCAGACTGAACAGAAACTGAACTGACTGCTGCAGCTGGAAGCTACTGCAGAGACTGATACAGTTCACTGACACACTCAACAAATTTCAAATTTAACAAACATTAATGTCAGCACTGACTAATGAAAACATTCTGTTTTTTTCTAAAACCTTTTTGCAGGTTCGGATAAAAACAGAAATTCTTCCTACACTAAGGTGACTCCTTCTGTGGTTCATTTACAAAATGCTAATTCTGAACAAAAAAATCTCCATATTTATATAAAAATCTGTGAGGAAACATCACCATAATCAATCAGAGTTTGTTTTCTTTTTTTTTGCTCAAAATTCAGAGCAACGTTTCTACAAGATATTTCCCATCACTTAAAATGTGTGTTTACAGTCTGACAGCATGAGCTGAACAACAAACATCCTTCCAGTTTCTGTCATTTACGAGTCCTGAATAAGTTTTAAAAGTCTCTTAAAGATCCAACAGCCTCAGTCAAAGTAGCAGCTGCAGGGGAGACAATTTAATCATTTCCTTATTAATTCACTTTAGGTTTTCCATCATCAGCAGAAACACTGTACACTGTAAGAAATGTTTTCAAAGCTTCATGTAAGAACACCAACATACTGCAGCAGCAGGTCTTTACTCTGATCTGTTGTAACTCGTAATGAGGCTGAGCTCAGTACAGCACCTACTTTAATGAAGCCTCAGCGACTCCATGGTTTAGGCGCATTTCAAAGAGTCCAGGGGTCTCAGTAAAAAAAAAGTGTTTGTAGAATCCTCACTAACAGTGTACGTACACCCAAAGGCCAAAAAATATTCACACTTACAAAATTAACAAGTTTCCTTTATAAATCACAATCATCTTGAAATATGGCGCATGTGATGGAGCTCCATGACCGACCCTCCAAACGTCCTATAAATGGTCAGTGAAACATTATATGCAAAAGCCAGTTTTGCTAATATTTCCATTTATTTCACACAATAGTAGGCCTTTTCATTTCAAACAGTTTCATCCTGCTGCCATGTGAGTCACTGTTTCTTACAGGGCTGCACATTCTCCTGGCAATTTTTTTTGTAGATCACAACCTTTGCTTGTGAAGTGGCGTGCGCATGTTTCCAGCCTTTTTTGTACGTACGCACTGTTTGACCAAAGGAGATTCTTTCTGAACCTGAAGGACAGGAATTGTACGATGAGAACAGCTGAAAATGTGGACTAGAGTTTGATCCATCAGTTCATCTGAAACCATGAACAGACTAAATGACCATCAGGAACACAAAGATTTCAGTATCAATAGATTTGGGGGTCTTTAATAGTTCATAAGGAAAAACAGAACCTGAAGGTTCAACATCAGCAGGTGGAGGTTTAAACAAAAAACCAGCAGCGATGAAGTGTTCATTACATTTAGCTCTTCAGGTATCAGATATCAAAAAGCAAAACACAGGATTCTGAGGTTAGACCGTAAAGGCTCAGGCAGGTTCAAGAGGTGTTGTAAAATCCCACATAGCTGGTCTGCGCAGGTGTTTAGGACTCTGGGGCTGATGCCATACGGACCTGGAGATTTTCTATGGCACTGTTTCTCCAGCTGCCTCCTAACCTGGGACCTTGAGATGGACAGGCGGGTGGGGGAGGCAGAGTGCTTTCTGTTGGGGGGAAAGATGTTGATGTTGAGGGGTGTGGGGTGGCACCGTGTGTGATATCAGTCCTGATTACTGAGGAGGTGTGAGAGGGGAGCAGCTGAGGGGGCAGGGAGGGTGTGGGGCCTGTGTGACGGGGGGCAGCTGAGCTGAACCTACTGAAAAACACATTTTCAGGGGTGGTGATAACGCAATGGATAAGACACATGCCTTGGGTGTGAGAGACCCGGTTTAGTTCAATTCCCCACTGTGACCCATCCACCAATGTGTCCCTGAGCAAGACACTTAACCCTTAGTTGCTCCAGAGGAGATGTATATCAATTGTAAGGCGCTTTGGATAAAAGCGTCAGCTAAATGAATAAATGTAAATTTACAAAATAATATAAAGACAACACCTTAAAGGGTTGTGTTTTGTTTAGTTTGGGTTGCAGGTAGTGAGTCGCCGCCTTGGTGGTTTTCTTTTCCTTGTTTTGTTCTGTTCTTAGGGTCCGGCTTAGTGCTCATCCTGTGTGTGAAAAACTTGCCCCTATTATATTGATGGTCTTTCTTCTTTATGGACTATAACATTCACTAAACATATGAACAAAACACTGCTTGTGATTGGCTGGCAAAAAAATGATAGTAAATGGATGGTAAACTGTTCTGTGCAGAAACTTTCTAGTCTTCTGACCACCCAAGGCACTTTACACTACATGTCACATTCACCACATTGAGACACTGATGGCACATCCTTCAGGAGCAAATTGGGGTTCAGTCTCTTACCTGTGGACACATCGATATGCAGACGATACACAAACTTAAGAGTTTTTACGGATTTAAGAATAACATTATTTCAGCTGCAATCGCAGTGAAACAAGTCAGGATGAAATCTCAACATATTTAAGTGGTGTGTATTAATATCCTACTTCTCATATTAAACACTGAGTACAGATGTGGTGTGTAGTCCACATATACAAGGTAACCTCAAGTTAACCATGAACAAAACCTGCTTGGAGCAGTTTAGAGATGCGGCGTAAATTTCCGTGCCAACAGACTTGGTTAACACCTATCCATCTTTAGTAGTACGGGTTAATCAAGACGTTACACCTGAAGTCGCCTGGATAAGCCAGTTACCTCGCTTCATAATACAGGCCAGTGCTCCACCTCTTGATCAGCAGCCAACCCTGTGATGTGCTGACAAAGCAAAAAATGTGAGATTTTAAGTTATTAGTTAGATTGAATTCTGGTTTGGATTGCATTGATTCTGAAGATCTGTAAATCTAATCCAGAGAGTTGATTTCAGATGTTACGTCCCGGCTCACTAGGGGAAAGGGGACGTATGCATAAACCAGATGGAGTTGGTATCGTGGAAAAGGTATTTATTGAACAAGAGAGTTGACAAAGGTTTAAACAAACTAAGGTTGGGCAAGGGGGTGCTGCGAAAACATAAACTCAAGATAACAAAAGGAAGTCCCTTCAAAACAGGGATTACTAACTCAAAAACCAAATATGAAAACAAAACCTCTCTATTTAAGATATCTCCAAAACAAAACACAGGGAGCGCAGCACCCCTAAACCTAGTAAACTATACAAATGAAAAAACCTAGTGTGGAGGGGAACCTAGCCCAACTCTTCAGACACACAGTTAAAACACAAAAACGCACTCAGGTGTCCTTTAACAAAATGACTACCTGAGTGGTGAACAAAATGGCTATCACCGTAACTTTAGCTAACCAGCTAAACAAAAGACAATTCCCAAAAAAAAACAACCCCTACTGACTCTCAGTAGCAGCAGTTACAAGCACAGAATTAAGCGGCACCAACATACATACGGTTAAGCTCAGAACAGTGGTCGCACAAGGACACAAACAGGTAATGACGTTGGTTACGTATTGTAACCCCAGATTCTATGAGTATAGGCGTAGCCCTCTAAGAGCTATCGCTATTGGGTTCATCCCCGCGCGCATGCGCAGTCCTGAAGATTTCTTTCACGCCCTTGTGCCGTGCACGGGCCTCTCTCAGGTCCGCAGCTTGGGTATATAATACCTGCGAGACCAGAGATCTGCTCCCAAAAGGTCAGCTTTTTTTCTTCAGCCGACGCTGGTGGGACCAGTCGGGCCCGCAGCTTAGAGGGCTACGCCTATACTCATAGAATCTGGGGTTACAATACGTAACCAACGTTCTATTTCGTATAGGCTTCGCCCTCTAAGAGCTATCGCTATTGGGATAAGGGCGAAGCCAGATGTAGTCAATGCCCACTGGACCACCAGCGGTGATAACATTAACACACCAGCGTGCACGCACCTTAATCACACAGTGCACGACAAGGGACCAAAATATTGGTCACTGTTGCCGCCTGGTCTCGAACCAGGGACCTCCCGAACGGAAGGCAGCGTCTAAGGCATTACGCCATAGACAAGTACAACATAGAGGTAACCATCCGCATTACATCAGATAACAGGATGGCTGAACACATCACTCACATTCCTTACACCTGCTGCTGTGAGGGAATTGGAACGAAAGTTACGCATTGTAACCAGTCCCAAAAGCGAGCAGAGCAGGCGTGAGAGTGAAACCACACACACACACACACCACGTCAATATGTGTGTGTGGAAAATCGTGGCGCCGAGAGAGCCCAGAGTAAAAGGCACACACAGGCGCACACTGCGGGCTTATGTTGAGGAACAGTAAGGGCGGCTGTTACGCATTGTGACAGTCCAACTGGAGCGCAAATAAGGCCGAGTAGAGCCCTAACAGCCCGTGGCAATAGGAGCCTTACCGGCTCCTTACAGGAAGCTTATGTGATGCGTAAAGTGCCCCGAGCCAGCAGCGTTGCGCCTGGCCTCTAGAACACTCAGTACCGAGTGCGTTAGGGAAAACCCAGGCGCATCAGCGTAGATAGAAGCGGATAAAGGGGCAGGGAGAAGCCCACGATGCCGCTGTGCAAATATCTTCCACAGACATCCCGCTGAACAGCGCTGTGGAAGAAGACACGGCTCTTGTCGAGTGCGCCACGGATGCGGGTGGGGGTCCTCCCGGCGCAATGTACGCCTGTGTGATGGCCTCACACAGCCAATGAGCCAACCGTTGTTTTGACAGAGGCTTGCCTTGTGAATGCTCTCTGTAATGAACAAACAGCTGTTGAGTTTTTTCTGAGGGGCGTGCGCTCTACGTAAAGAGACAGCAGCGCACCGGGCAGAGACGATGTGATTCTTCCTCCGCCTCGTTTCGATGAGGGGAGGAAAAAACCTTCCAGGGAAACAATCCGTGATTTGAAGGAGCTGGTTATAACCTTGGGCATAAGCGCTGGGTTCGGCCTCAAGGTGGCTGAGCTCCCATCAGCTCTGATAGCGAGACAAGATGGAAGCGACCGAGAGCGCACAGATCGCTCACCCTCTTAGCCGAGGTCAGCGCCAAAGGATTGCTGTCTTTAAAGACAGCAGTCTGAGAGACGTTCGCGGCAGTGGCTCAAAGGGGGATTGCCCAGAGCGCGCAGCACCAGCGGTAAATCCCACTGAGGCGCCAAAGGGCGTGACAGGCCGCTGCCTTCTCACTCCTCTTAAAAAGCGGCTTAACCAGCGGATGCGCAAAAACCGATCTCTCTCCAAAACCCTCGTGGCAGGATGAGATGGCCGCCGCGTATGATTTGACCGTGGATAAGGCCAGGTTTCTGTCCACCAGCAGCTGGAGGAAGGACAGAACATGAGATAAGGAACACGAGGCGGGGTCCGTGTCCCGTTCCAGGCACCAGTGCTGAAAGGCTGCCCACTTTGCTCTATAAGAAGCAGTAGTGGAGGGCTCTAAGCGCCTTGGATGGTCGCGCACTACATTAGGGGCAATCCTAGTCTTTCAAGGCTCCCGTTCAGGGGCCAAGCCCACAGACGCTGACCTATCACTGGGAAGTGGAGGATGGCGCCGTCCAGTTGCGAGAGTGCGTCTCTGCGCCACGGTAGCTGCCACGGTCTCCCCGACAGCAGCTGAATCATCACTGGAAACCACGATGCGCTCGTGCGTTCGGTGCCACCAGAATAACTGTTAGGAGTTCCTCCTGAATGCGGGCCAGAAGGCGGGGAATCAGAGGAACCGGGGAAAAGCATAAAGGAGCGTTCTGGGCCACGGGCTGTGCGAGAAGCGTCCACGCCCAGTGGCGGCTTCGTCCCGATGCGTTCAGTGAGAACCACAGTGCGCACTGTCGCGTTTTCTCGTGAAGGCGAACAGAGCGATCTCCGACTCCCGAATTTGTCCCACAGTTCCTGAATAAGAGTGGAGTTCAGTTTCCACTTTCGTTCTGAGAGGACCGCCAGCGTGACATTAAGTCCAGCGGCTCGGTTCTGAACACGGGAATGTGGAAAGCTCTGATAGAGCGCAGGTTCGCGTGAGCCCACAGCAGCAGGCTCCTGGCTATCTCTAGTAGCCGAGCCGGCGGACGCCGCCCTGACGGTTTATGTAGCGGCGGCTGTCATGTTGTCTGTTCTCACCAGCACGTGTTTGTCTCTCAGCAGTGGGGCAAAGTGTTTCAACACTTTCAGCACTGTGGACAGCTCCAGGCAGTTTATGTGGAGAGATGGGGTTGTGGCCATTTCCCTCCACCGCGTGAGAGTGACACATCCGCCCCAACCAATGAGAGGCAGCGTCTGTGTAAACTGTGACATGTGGCGTCACTTTCCCGGCGGAATCCCGCTGACAGCACGTGAGGGGATTTCCAGTACGTCAGGTCCGACTGTACTGAGGGAGGGACGGACAGCAGGCGCCTTTTGTGCTTTACGGGATCGAGGCGGAGACGGCCGAACCATCTCTGTATTTTTCTCATGTGGAGGAGACCCAGAGGGACCACCACGTGACTGGCGGACATCATGCCCAGTAGGCGCATCACAGACAAAGCCGTTACCACTTTGTGAGGAGCGATGCGAGAGAGCAGAGAGCCGAGAGCTTCCAGCCTGGCTGGAGATAGCCTGGCTCTCATGTGGGCCGAGTCCAGATGCACACCCAGATAGATTATTGACTGCGAGGGGAAGGGTGAGCTCTTCTGCCAGTTTATGGCAAAACCCAGGCAGGACAGGTGTGTCACGAGCTTCATCGTGTGTAGCGCAGAGCTCTCCCTGGACGATGCCATGACAATCAGGTCGTCCAGGTAAAACAACACTCTGACGCCCGCCCTGCGCAGCGGCTCCAGCGCTGTTTCCACACATTTGGAGAACGTGCGCGGAGCCAGAGAATAGCCGAAAGGCAGGCGGTTGTACTGAAAGTGGGCCCCTCTGAAAGAGAAGCGCAGGAATTTCCTGTGTCTGGGGATGATGGGGACATGGAAATAAAGCGTCCTTTAGATCGATGGGCGTGAACCAGTCCCGGGGCGTACACATTCCAATACGTGCTTGACTGACAGCATGTGGAAGGGCCTCCTCATTATGCATTTGTTGAAGAGGGAGAGGTCCAGGATCGGTCTCATCCCGCCCGTTTTCTTGGGCACCAGGAAGTAACGGGAGTAAAAACCCTCGTTCTCCTCGCCCGGCGGGACTCTGGAAATAGCTCCTTTGTTCATGAGCTCTGTTATTTCTGCCATCAGAGCAGTCAGCCTCTGACTGTGATGACATGACAGTCTCCAGCACCCGTTGAAAGGAGGGAGGGCTGGCGAAGTGGAGAGTATAGCCTTTCTTTATGAGTTTCGCCATCCACTGCGTTCATGGGCAGATTTTGCCGCAGCGCAGCAACGCTCTGGCGGGCGAGCAAAAATCTGAGGAGCCTTTGCGGACATTTCCGACAGCCAGAGAAAAGCCCTCTCGCCGCCCGTGTGAGCTACAGTGCCGCTCGACCACGGCCCATGGGAAGGGCTGAGAGGAAAGGGCTGGATGCGGCGGCGACAGTGTAAACCACTCCGGCCGCCCATTCGGTGTCCGACTCATGCCACGGTGAAAACCCCACTGACACACACTGATGGGTGAGAGGTGGGAAGGCCGCAGAGAGGCAAAAGTGTGGATGGGCTGTTGTGTTTATCTGATGTGGATGTTTCCCACTCATGATAATGTGAGAGGGACAACAGTGGCTCAACAACTGGCGCAGGCGTGTGCGTCGCGCAGTGGAGCTTCGCTTATTGTGTGGGAAGCGTGTGCTTTTTCAGCTGCAGGCTCAGGGGAGAGCGGCAGACTGAGTGTGAGGAACATGCTCTTTGACATTTGGTTGGTTCTGAAAAGAGCCGTTGTGTCCGACTGTTCGGAAGAAAACACACGTTCCCGCTTCCCGCCAATACCTCCGCCGTTTGCAGGGAGGCTCGGCGGGGTTGGACCCGAGCAAGCCGCTTCGCCTGTCCTTGACGGCGGGCGGCGCTATGCTATAAGGAGCGGTGGCCGCCCGGCGGACCCGGGCTGGAGCGGCGAGGCGCCGCCGCAGCAGTGGCCGCGAGTGCGTCGGCCTGAGGCGGGAATCACGGCGATCACGCCGGGAGCCCTGATGGCGCCCAGCGGATGCGGCGGTGCTCTGCTCCAAGATGTGTGCTGCTTCACCTTGTCTGCTTCATCCGAAGCTTGCTGCAGAGAGATGTTATTGATGGCAGCTGTTGTCTGGGCGGCACACCGGTGGGCCCGGTCGGTGGCTCGCACCGTCACCTGGTCGCGGGCGGAGGGCGGAGTGGGCTTCCTCCTGCCGCAGACGGTGGTTTTAGGCAGCGGGATGGCAGCCAGGCTAGGCTCCAGAGGTGGGACAAGGGAAAAACCACGGTCGGTGAGGCCCTCAACTTTAGTGAAGCTGACATACCTCGCCACCGGTGCCTTCAGCCTCCCAGGCTCGGCCCCGCCGAGAGAAAGGGCGGCGGCGAGAAAGAGGCCACCGCGGGAGCTGCTTGGACTCTTGCTTTGACTGGTTGATGTCGCCGAGCATGGTGCTAGGTGCAGGTGCAGGAGCCACAGCCGGCATCGACACGCCCTTACGCTCAGCGGCCGTCCTGATGACATCGGGGAGATCCCGGAAGAGAGCCCCACAGGACGGCAAGCTAGAAGGCGGAAGTGGAGCAGGAGCTAGCGACGCCGCCTTCTCAAGATCAAACTCCAGATCTTCCGGCGGGAAGAGGGGAGAGCCTGGCGGGGAGCCAGCAATGGAGGGAGCAGAGTCAGAGGACTCAAGCTCTGCAACGCCGGCGGTCCCGCCGACGAGGTCCGCCGTGAAGCTAACTGGCTTAGCCCAGCTAGCATCATCAGCCTCTTCCTCCTGCAAGGCCGCGAAGTTATCGACCCGTCGCCGCTTCTCCTCCACGGGCAGCTGTGCGCAGTCGGAGCACGAGGCCCGGGGAGTCAGAGCCAGGCCGGCGTGCTGAGGACCGAGGCAGGTCTCGCAGCGGTCGTGGGGGTCGAACCCCAAGATGTAGCCGGCGTTGCAGGACTTGCAGAGGCGGAGTCCTTTGGAGCGGCGGACCTCAGCGGTAGAGCGGTGAGTAGCCATAGGAAAACTCTTTAGAAGCTCTTTAGAGGAAAATTTGCTCTTTAGCTGCTACTCTGCTCTCCGAGTGACTGCTATAGCAGCGCTGAAGAAAAAAGGGGAGCAGATCTCTGGTCTCGCAGGTATTATATACCCAAGCTGCGGACCTGAGAGAGGCCCGTGCACGGCACAAGGGCGCTAAAGAAATCTTCAGGACTGCGCATGCGCGCGGGGATGAACCCAATAGCGATAGCTCTTAGAGGGCGAAGCCTATACGAAATAGAACAGAGAGCTCTTGTTGCACGGCAGTATGGTGGGTTTTATAGCAGCAGGCCTCAACCACAGCTTGCGGATTGGTGGACGGTTATGGGTCTGCTCCAATCAGGATGGATCAAGGTGGGAGCAGGCGGATCCTCACTGGCACCAGCCAATCCTCAGCCGGTGATTGCACGGCCTGCTTAGCATACTGGAAAAACAGTGACAGTAACCAAAAACACACGGCTGCTACCAGCGGCCATAACACAGAATAAATCCACCAGTTTCCTTTCTCTTCCACCTGAAGCTTTTTAGGTGATGGAGGTTTGGAGGTGTTAATGTAGATCCAGGCTGAACAGAGATTGATTAGAAATGAAGAGACATCTTTGGGAGTCTAATATCACTCAGAGACAATCAGTCGTTTAAATAAGAGCTCACTCCTTAATATATTTCAAGTTGTTCAGAAGGGATGAAGATCAGCAGAGTGAAAATGAGATTTAGAGGTAAAAGAATAGGTAGAATTTACTGTATGAGAGAAAGTCTTCCAAAACACTAAATTCAGTACAACTAAACACAGCTGACACCTGGAAAACAAAGCTCAAGATGATCCTCAGAGGCAGAAGGAGAGAAATTAGAGTTTAGATTCTGAGTTTGTGTTAATCTGCATGTTTTAAACAGGCAGCTGTCCCAGCAGTGAGGAGGAAACAGCATGATATGTTGAGGACAGCTACAGTTCACTGACTCTGTGTGTTTGCATATCTGTCCTGCCTCTCTGCTCCCAGCCGTTAAGAGGCCAGTGTTGATCAGTGGCTGTCCAGGCCTTTCAGAGCCACTGACACGCCGGCAGCACAATGATGATGTCACTGATTCTACTGCTGGCCACCCTGGGGCTCCTTGTTCAGGGTGAGACTCTCTTCTGAAAACTTTGCTTCAGGATGCAACCAGGTTCACCACAATGATGTTCTGCTGTGATGGAGAAACACTGAAACAAGCAGCATTTACCTTCTTCCATCTGTTCTCCATGTTAAAGAAATGAGACTCTTCTGTTTGGATGCTGATCATCTTTCTCCAAGCTGGATTTGTCTCAATAACCCTTCTCCTCTTTTTCATCTTTTCCAGGTTCATCAGGACAAATCATCCTGACTCAGTCTCCTGGATCTCAGTCTGTTGTTCCAGGACAGACTGTCTCTCTCAAATGTAAAACAAGTACTAGTACTGCCTGGCTCCAGTGGTATCTTCAGAAACCTGGAGAAGCTCCCAAAGTCCTGATTTATTATGCTACATCCCGTCAATCCGGAGTTTCAGATCGTTTTAGTGGAAGTGGATCTGGGACTGACTTCACTCTGACCATCAGTGGAGTTCAGGCTGAAGATTCAGCATTTTACTACTGTCAGTGTTATTATAATATCAACAATAAGCGTGTGTTCACACAGTGAAAAAGCGTCGTACAAAAACCTCCCTCAATCAGACTGAACAGAAACTGCTGCAGCTGGAAGCTACTGCAGAGACTGATACAGTTCACTAACTTGAGCCACTTTCTTTATGGGGCCAGTCATATACATAATGCATTCCTAACCCCTTATCCAAACCCTAAACCTATAACCAAGTCTTAACCATCTTTCTCCAAGCTGGATTTGTCTCAATAACCCTTCTCCTCTTTTTCATCTTTTCCAGGTTCATCAGGACAAACCACTGTGACTCAGTCTCCTGGATCTCAGTCTGTTGTTCCAGGACAGGCTGTCTCTCTCAAATGTAAAACCAGCGCTAGTACTAGCTACCTCAGCTGGTACCTTCAGAAACCTGGAGAAGCTCCTAAACTCCTGATTTATTCAGCTACAACCCGTCCGTCTGGAGTTCCAGATCGTTTTAGTGGAAGTGGATCTGGGACTGACTTCACTCTGACCATCAGTGGAGTTCAGGCTGAAGATGCAGCAGTTTACTACTGTCAGAGTTATCATTACACCAGTCAGCTTGTGTTCACACAGTGAAAAAGCGTCGTACAAAAACCTCCCTCAGTCAGACTGAACAGAAACTGAACTGACTGCTGCAGCTGGAAGCTACTGCAGAGACTGATACAGTTCACTGAGGACACAGCCAGCCTTGTGGCTCTATCTTCATGGGGCCCATCATATACATAATGCATTGAAGGTGGGAAAGAAACTCCTCTGTCACAAGTAACTGTGGCTTTCAGATCAGTGTAGTGGAGCAAAAAGTTCCATATTTGCCTACAAATGCTGACAAGATCAATCTGAGGGGTCGTCAGATGATTAATGGGAGATGAAAGAAGAAGAAACAATGTTGAGATACATAAAACTTTGATTTTTAATAAAGTATTGGATAAATTTACCTCCTCAGGACTCAAACAGTTAATTAAAAACTAAACTATCTGTGAAGTTATGAGGTGAAATGTCTCTTTAATGGAACTGCAAAAAAATCACAGACGTCTGAAACAAAGGGCCCAATAACAAGGGCACAAACCACGAACAAGGCAATTTAATGTTTATTTTGAGCTCATCAAATGTTTTATGTTAAATGTTCCCTTTTTAGTAACTAGGAACTATAACTGTTGGATAAATGTAGAGGAGTGAAAAGCAGAATATTTCCCACTGACAAGGAAAATACAAGTAAGTGTTTTAACTTCATTTATATCTAAAAAAATAACAAAAAGAATAAATTTATATCCAGGGTATTACATGTCATCATTACACAGATAAATATTAGGTATCCAAGGGGGATTCAGGGAGCTCTTCCTGTTCATTAAAAATAAATGTAAAGGAGATGGTTCAGTAGAAAAAGGCAAAGCAGAAACAATTTCAAGTATAGTTAAATATTTAGCCAACACTTTTATCTAAAGCGACTTACAATTGCTGAATTGCTGTTCGGCTGAGGTCGGACACCTCTGGAGCAACAAGGGGTTAAGTGTCTTCCTCAGGACACATAGGTGGAGGTTATGGTGGGAATCAAACCTGAGTCTCCAACATCAAAGGCATGGGTCTTATCCACTGTTCCATTGCCACCCCTAAGTAAATTTTAAAATTATGGGTTTGTATTAACTTTAAGTTAATCTATGAACTAAAATAAATAAAAAATTTGTACATTTGTACATTTTACTTTTTCCGTAGCTTACATATTTTCATACATTTAATCTCAACATCTAAATTTGTTCATGTTGTCAAATTAATAATAATGTCTATGACATATTTCAGTTATTCTGTGTGTTTTTTATTCCAAAACAAAAATGCATTTCATGATTGATTTCTAAAAGGGTTTATGGAGTAAGTAAATCAGTAACATTTGAATTCTTTCCTTTTCTCGTCTTTTCTATTTCTTTGTGGTTCTTCAGCAGAATCAGTATGTAAATAGCTTCTGGTTAGAAAAGCAGATTACACTAATGTTGTACTTTTTATTTAATTTTTGTAAAATATTTTACAGATTTATGTAGTTTGATTCATATAATGATGTTCAAGGATTCACCTAAGCAGTAAAAATATTAAAGTTATTAACATTAAGTCAGATTTTCAAATGTGTTTCTTTCTAGATGTAATACAGTCACTGACATCATGAAGAGAACATTTATTAAGACACTTTGATAATAACAAACATGAAAACAGCTGATTGGATGAAAACGTCTTTATTATGTGGAAACAGTGAAATAATATTGAAACAGTGCAACAAGCTAGTAAATCTTGCTGTTGAAACATGTCAAATAAAAGAGAGAGACAGTTCCAGAGTGCAGAGTGAGAGCAGGAGCAGAGGAAAACCAGTAGCAGAGTCCCAGTGAGTCAGGTCAGGACTGGGAACACTGGTCTCTCCTCAGTGTCTCTGAGAGCGGAGTCTGGGAGCCCTGGGTGGCCTCACAGGTCACAGAGCCCACCTTCCTCCACTGGTCTGCAGAGAGCCTCAGGGTGCTGCTCCAGCTGTAGTGGCCGTCCTTCTGCAGCACCCCGGGGCTCCTGCTCTCCTCCCAGCTGCTGCTGCTGCTGCCGTCCACCTTCCAGGCCAGACTCCAGTCTGAGGGGAAGCCCTTGTTGGCCAGGCACATGAGCGTGGCCTTCCCCTGCTGCAGCTCCTCGCTGGAGGGGGGCAGCACCGTCAGGGTGGGACGGACATCACCTAGGAGAAGAACCAATCAGCTTAGAGGACGGGGACCACACAGCTGGTTTCTGCTCCACCAGTCACTCACTCACACATTGTTTCACTTCCTTTAAGAAACCTCTCATGCATATCAGCACAGAAAGAGTCCTCATATGAGCTGAAAGATATCAAACTGCACTGGAAATAAAACAACCAGGTTTGGAAAATTAAATAAAATTTTACTCTCAAAATCTAAAAAGGCCAAAAGTTAATGAGATCCACTGATAAAGGACATTATCAGCCCAAAATAACAGACGACCATAGGTAACCTGTTCCTCAGACAGATTTAAAAATACAAACAGCATCAGAGAACTGTCAACATTATTTCAAACTGAGGTTAAAAGACAATTTGAGTCATTTTAGAAGATCAGAGATTTGGAAACAGTTTTATCTTCATTCACACTATTCAAAATAATTTGAACTCAACTTCTAAACAGTTTAAAATGCAGAATTAAAGGCTTGTTCTTTAATCTTTGCTGCAGTTCAAGCTGTTCACATTTCACAAATTAAATGGAAAGTTTAAAGAGAAGTTCAGTAAAGCTGCTTTGAGTTCAGCTTCATGGTTAAACAGGAGAAACAAACAATAAGATTGAGTCTTTAAAGTGATTTAGATCAGTCCAGAGGAAATTTATATCTACTACAAATGTTCAGACACAGAAATTAAAACCTTCGCTGATGATACGATATTTAACATTTGTGCAGAAACTTACTTCCAACATCCAGTCTGGTTCCTCCACCGAACGTGTACCACAGTGATACAAACTGATTGAGTCGTCGTACAAAAACCTCTCACTGTAGAGAGACACGGCTCTCTGACTTTGAACACAACAAACTCAACAAAAACACTTCCTGTTTTTAAAAGAATGAACTATTTCATGTTATATTTATCAAACAGTGACACAGTTGTTGAGAATTAATCCCATTTTTCCAGTATATATTGTTCCATTGGTCTGAAAGTCAAATTGATCCCTCTAGAATGAAATGAAAGCAGACAGAAGATGTTGTAAAAGAAAATCTTTCTGCAGTCATCAAAGCAAATCTCCATAAAAATGATCAGTGACACATTCCTAATCAATCCTCTGGTAAACGTATTGATCTATTGAGAAGCAGCATCATCAGAGTAATCCAAGTCCCTGTTGGAGTCAGTCAGAGCATTTCCATAGAGAGCCACTTTGCATCAGCAGCACCATGCTCCAGTGCTCTGGGAGAGTTTATAGTCCTGAGAGTTGAACACTGGATGACTGACAGCTGTCCTTCATGACAACAGAAGCCACAGAAATCCTCCTCATCAAAAACATGACTTTGGTCTCCGTCCTCATCTGGACTCTCCTCTGCTTCACTCAGGGTGAGGAAAATCATTTTTCTGAGTGTAGCTGAGTTTCACCTCACCATCTCATGTCCAGTGTTTCTTCTCTCTCCTCAGGGTCTGTTGGACAAAATGTTGTCGTGACTCAGCCAGCAGCCAAATCAGTGCAGCTTGGTCAGACTGTCTCTATTGACTGTAAGGCCAGTCCAACAGTCACTCACTACTCTGGTTCACAATACTACCTGGCCTGGTACCATCAGAAAACTGGAGAAGCTCCTAAACGTCTGATCTACAGAACATCAGACAGATTTTCTGGAATCTCCTCCAGATTCAGTGGAAGTGGAGCAGGGAATGGAGTTGACTTCACTCTGACCATCAGTGGAGTTCAGGCTGAAGATGCAGCAGTTTACTACTGTCAGAGTTATCATAACATCAACAGTCAGCTTGTGTTCACACAGTGAAAAAGCGTCGTACAAAAACCTCCCTCAGTCAGACTGAACAGAAACTGAACTGACTGCTGCAGCTGGAAGCTACTGCAGAGACTGATACAGTTCACTGAGGACACACACACACACACACACACACACAGATGATTTCTGATGCTCATTGTGTCTCCACCAGTTTTCCTCCTGAAGTTCAAACAGTCCTCCTCAACAAGCTGAAAGTTTCCTCAGATGAAGAGAACAGTTCCAGTGAAGAAGCCCAGTCAGACCATTAAAACCACAACAGCAGCAGAGTCAGCTCCACTGATGTAGAGACACAAACCAAATTCACAATATATCAAACATCAACGTCCACACATCACACTGAAATCTCAGGACACTGAAGCTCCATATCTGCAATGCAACAAATGTTTTCTGTGGCAGAAACACTGCGCTCAGAAACATAAAGGATTCTGGGCCACAGTTCATACAGGACATTACATTTAGGTTTGGACACATTCAGCAGATGTCAGATGAGTCTACCTCTGACCTGTGGGAAACCTATCTGTATGTATAAAACCTAATAGAGATTCCACCTTCACGGCAGCAGCATGATGAGCTAACAATTAACAAGCAGCTTTGGTCAAAAACAGCAGCAATAATTTTACCCTCATAATTATAATGTCCTCTAACCCAATTAAGAGAAACTAAAGTCAAACATAATATTGAAAATCCTTTATCACCTGCTGGACCAACAGACAGACAGAAGACAATGATTTTTGAAACAGTTTAATGTGAATCAGATTCATTCTGTACACACTGAGCTCTCTCTTAAAGGAGCTACGTTCCTCTTATAAAACCCGTCTACAGAGAGACACTGAGTACGTTCATGCAGATCCACTCAGGTATTCGACTTATAAGAGGAACCCAGTTTGACTTTGGTTTTGGGTCAGGTCTGGGTTATTAAGGATCTGTGAGCTCTTCATCATACAGCATTTAAAGATCATCAGTATTGGCCTTCATATTTAGTGTCTGAGAGTTTAAGGCGCTCCAACAAGGACAAGTCTGTTAGATCCTGACTTACCCCTGTCCAGGAGGTACCGGTCTAGCTCTCTGTGGAAAGGGTCAGATCCTCAGGTCTAGGGGTATTAACCTATTAGATAACTGGGGACAATTTAAACTGGTGGCGAGGAGATTAGCCTAGTTTCTAACGGTCTTCATCAGGATGCTTAATCTGAAACAGCACCTGAATGAACAGCCCAGAGCCAGATACCACAACAGCCACGCCCATTAACGACCGCTCTCCTCTCATTGGTCAGTGCTCTTGATATTGTTGCTGTGACAAAATTTAGTGGCCAGGAAAATAGACCACAAGGAAAACTTGTACTTTAAAAGCAGAGTTAGGATTTCATTGTAAAATTAAGCAAGAAAAATACACTCGATTAAAATTTATTTAGTAAGTTCTAATGTTCAATATCATCATAACATTAGTTAATCACGTAATGTTTTACTTTAAAATCATCTTTCATAGTTAATCATTTTACAGCTTATACATGTATTAAGTTCTGTGTCTATAGATGGAAAGCACTTTACACTTGACACGTGATAATTAGCAGTTCCTTAACCGAAGGTGTCGTCCCCTCTAGGTTTAAACATGCAATTCTGCACCCTCTTTTAAAGAAACCTAGCCTCAACTCCAGAACTTCTAAATCTGCCCTGTTAAGGTATATAATGACATCCTTCACCCTGTCGACTCTGATTCTAGTGCCATGAATGGGATGCAAGATGGCGCCGCTCATGGAAGCGTGGTATTTTGGTGCGCTCTGTTTGTTGTGTTTATGTTTGTTAACTTTGCATTCTGCTGTGATACCCAGAGCTCTTTCACCAGAGAGGAGCTCATTAACATCGGGGGAACGACACCAGCGGCTTTAATTCCGACTTTCCTCGTGTCATCAGTGGAATTATTGGACATTTTTCTCAAGGCATTACTTTCCGCTGTTAATGCGGTGAGACACCGGAGGAGAGGTAGGAGGTCCGGTACGCTGATGCGACTACGCCGAAGAGGACACCACTCGCCGCTACCGGGAATATTTCTCTCCAATGTGCGCTCACTATGCAATAAACTGGACAAACTTTCCCTACTGGTGGGGAAAAACAGAGACTTTTATTTATCTTCTGTGGTGTGCTTCACAGAGTAGTTGCTGTGTAGATCAATACCAGACTCCGCTTTGCAGCTGGCTGGCTTCCAGTTCTACAGAGCAGACCGAAACACAGAACTCTCCGGCAAAACAAAAGTTGGAGGTGTCTGGTTTTACATTTACAGTGGCTGGTGTAATGATGTGACAGTGATTCAGCAACACTGTTCTCATGACCTGAAATATTTATTGATACAATGTAAACCATTCTGCCCCCCCACCACACCCCGCAAGTTTGCGAGCTACTTTCTGCTCAGTCTTTACAACCGCAGGCCAACGTGCACGAAGCATAGCGCACACTGGCTGATCAGATACTGTGGGTAGAGCGGACTTTTCTGGACTCCTTAGTTATTGTTCTTGGTGACTGAACAAAGGAAACCTCAGCCATGAACTCAACAAATACAGACAGTTTATAAAGTTTCCAACCAGAGAGGGGAACACTTTGGATCACTGCTACACCACACTGGGTCACTCTGACCATACCATGGTTCAAAGCAGTGGACCAGTGAAGCTGTAGAGAACCTCCAGGCGTGTTTGGACTGCACCGACTGGGATGTTTTCAGGACTGCTACCAACAACCTGGATGAGTAAACAGAGGCTGTGACGTCTTACATCAGTTTCTGTGAGGACAGCTGCATTCCAACACGCACAAGGGTGAGTTATAACAATGACAAACCCTGGTTTACAGCTAATGTTGCAAAAGGAAGAGGCGTTAAGGAGTGGAGACCGGGCCAGGTTTAAGGAGTCAAAGTACAGGTTTAGCAAGGCAGTGTGAGATGCTAAAAAGATGTAAGAAGGGAGATTACAGCACCAGTTCTCAAGAAATGACTCTGCTTCTGTCTGGAGAGGCTTCAGAAAGATCACCAGCTGAAATCCCCCCACTCCATGAACGACTCACGCCTTGCCAACAAGTTGAACCAATTTTACTGTCGCTTTGAAAGAAAATGGGACAGACGTGACACCATCCCCCGTCACACCACTGATCGGCCACAGTCCTCTATCTTATCCCCACCTCCTCCCCTCTCTCTTACCATCCTGGAGAGGGATGTCAACCGACTGTTCAGGAGGCAGAAACCTCGCAAAGCAGCTGGACCGGACTCTGTTTCCCCATCCACCCTGAAGCACTGTGCGGATCAGCTGTCTCTTATGTTCAAAGACAATTTTAACACCTCACTGGAAGCATGCCATGTGCCAGCCTGCTTCAAAGCCTCCACCATCATCCATGTCCCCAAGAAACCAAAGACCACTGGACTAAATGACTACAGACCCATCGCCCTGACATCTGTGGTTATGAAGTCCTTTGAGGGCCTTGTGTTGTCCCACCTAAAATCTATCACTGACCCACTCCTGGACCCTGCAGTTTGCCTACAGAGCCAACAGGTCTGTAGATGATGCAGTAAACATGGCCCTTCATTTCATCCTCCAGCACCTGGACACCCCAGAAACCTACGCTGGGATGCTGTTTGTGGATTTCAGCTCTGCTTTCAAAACCATCATCCCAGCCCTGCTGCAGGACCAGCTGAACGTGCCTGACTCCACCTGCAGGTGGATCACAGACTTCCTGACAGACAAGAAGCAGCATGTTAAGTTGAGAAAACATCTCTGACTCCAGGACGCTCAGCACCGGTTCCCCTCAGGGCTGCATTCTTTCCCTTCTGCTCTTCTCCCTGTTCACCAACAGCTGCACCTGAAGTTTGCAGATGACACCATACTCATTGGGCTCATCTCTGGAAGGGAGGATACGTTCAGATGGAATGGTACGTACTCAGCTACGTTTCAAAACTCCTTACTTTTTACATTTTTTATATATTTATATTTATGTTCATGTGTACTGTAAGCACCAATTTATACCAAAGCAAATTATTTGTATGTGAAAAGGTATCTGGCAATAAACCTGATTCTGATTTTAGTCCTGCTTGAGCTAAGCTTACCTTTTGACACAGTCGAATGTGGAATTCTATTCATATTGTTATGGTGGCAGCCCGGCTGACGGTGAGTGTCCTGGGTTTTTCTCCCTTTTGTCAGTTATTCTGTTTTTTCCTTGGTTTTCTGTGTACTCTGCCTGTTTCCCTGTGTTTCCTCCCCTGTGTTCTCTCTCTCCGCTCCCGAGCCCAGCCAACAATCCACACCTGCTCCACATCAGTCACCTCGTCAGCCTGTCACACCTGCCTGTAATCATCTCATCCCAGCCTGTATATCTGCCCCGGCTCTCCACACCATCGCGGCTTGATCGTCGTTGCTCCATACCCGGTGCCACATCTAAATTCAAGCTCTCGTGTTCCTTGTGTTTTTCCCACGTTTCCCCAGTGCTTTGTCCAAGAGTCTCTAACCCTGTGTCTCTGTCTTCTTCCCTCCCAGGTATACTCACCTCCGTCCTCCGTGTTGTCAGCTGGGCTCGCCATCCGGCTTCCCCCCACGGCGTCCTCCTTGTTCTCCCTTGTTACCTCTCTTCCTCGACCCCAGTGTCCCTCGGTCCCCCGGTCCCAGTCTCCTTGCTTCCTCGTGCCTGTGTTTCCCCGGCATCGCCCTCTCCCTCCACTCCATTCCTCACCTCCTTATTATTCAATAAACCTTCATCCTGCGCTCTGCATTTGGGTCCTCTCTGTCCCCACACCACCACATCATAACAGAACGATCAAGCCACCCATGGACCCAGTCTCAAGAACGGAGAGGGACATGTTCCTGGATGTCTTGGCCGAGTTGTGGACTACGTGGCAGTTGGGATCTCACCACGAAACTCGCCAAGCTGCCCTCGTACGGGCTCACTGGGAGATAGCCGTAAGGCCATGGTTGCGGCATCGGCTGCCTAAGTGGGCGAGACATTTTGTTAACTCCAGGCCTCTGCTGTTTCAGCCTGTCCCAGAGCCTACGAGTGGCGCTAGCAACCTGCTTGTCCCTCCTGATCCCCAGCCGGCTAGCGTCGCTGGTCTCCAGCCTGTTCCCCGGCCTGTTAGCGCCCAGCCTGTTCCCCGGCCTGTTAGCGCCCAGCCCGATCCCCAGCCTGCTAGCGCCGCTAGCCTCAAGCCAGTCCCTAGACCTGCTAGCGCCGCTAGCTTCCAGCCTGTACCTCCCAATCCCGAGCCCCCAAGGGTCGCTAGCCCCCATGCTCGCCTTGCTCCCCGGCCTCTGGAGAGGAGGCCGTCTCGCCTTGCTCCCCGGCCTCTGGAGAGGCGGCCGTCTCGCCTTGCTCCCCGGCCTCTGGAGAGGCCTCGCCCTGCTCCCCGGCCTCTGGAAAGGTCTCGCCCGGCTCCCAGGCCTCGCCCTGCTCCCCGGCCTCTAGGGAGGCCTCGCCCTGCTCCCCGGCCTCACCCTGCTCCCCTGCCTCTGGGAAGGTCTCGCCCTCTTGTCCACCAGCCTCCTGGGACCTCCGGCCCTCGCAGTCAACCCTCTCCTCGGCCCCCTGTGGACTCTGACTCGGGTTGCCGGACTCCGGGCCTCCCTAGGTCCCTCTCTACCCAGCTCTCGGGCCACCCGCCCGAGCTCCCTGGATTCCCCGGTCCGCCCTCGGGCCGCCCGCCCGAGCTCCCTGGATTTCCCGGTCCGCCCTCGGGCCGCCCGCCTGAACTGCCTGAGCCCTCGGGCCGCCGCCCTGAACCCCCTGGTTCCCCTGCTCCCCCTGCTCTGTCCATGGGCTCCCCCGCTCTGTCCTCGGGCTGCCGTCCTGAACCCCCTGGTTTCCCTGCTCTGCCCATGAGATGCCCAGCTCTGTCCTCGGGCTGCCCGCTGGAACCCTCTGGTCCCTGTGCTCCGCCCCCGGGACGTCCGCCCGAACCCTCTGGTCCCTGTGCTCCGCCCCCGGGATGTCTGTTTGTACTCCCTGATTCCCTCGCCTCGCCCTCGCCTCGCCGATCCCCAGCCTGCTAGCGCCGCTAGCCTCAAGCCAGTCCCTAGACCTGCTAGCGCCGCTAGCTTCCAGCCTGTACCTCCCAATCCCGAGCCCCCAAGGGTCGCTAGCCCCCATGCTCGCCTTGCTCCCCGGCCTCTGGAGAGGAGGCCGTCTTGCCTTGCTCCCCGGCCTCTGGAGAGGCGGCCGTCTCGCCTTGCTCCCCGGCCTCTGGAGAGGCCTCGCCCTGCTCCCCGGCCTCTGGAAAGGTCTCGCCCGGCTCCCAGGCCTCGCCCTGCTCCCGGCCTCTAGGGAGGCCCTCGCCCTGCTCCCGGCCTCACCCTGCTCCCCTGCCTCTGGGAAGGTCTCGCCCTCTTGTCCACCAGCCTCCTGGGACCTCCGGCCCTCGCAGTCAACCCTCTCCTCGGCCCCTGTGGACTCTGACTCGGGTTGCCGGGACTCCGGGCCTCCCTAGGTCCCTCTCTACCCAGCTCTCGGGCCACCCGCCCGAAGCTCCCTGGATTCCTCGGTCCGCCCTCGGGCCGCCCGTAGCTCCCTGGATTTCCCGGTCCGCCCTCGGGCCGCCTGCCTGAGCTGCCTGAGCCCTCGGGCCGCGCCCTGAACCCCTGGTTCCCCTGCTCCCCTGCTCTGTCCATGGGCTCCCCGCTCTGTCCTCGGGCTGCCGTCCTGAACCCCCTGGTTTCCCTGCTCTGCCCATGAGATGCCCAGCTCTGTCCTCGGGCTGCCCGCTGGAACCCTCTGGTCCCTGTGCTCCGCCCCCGGGACGTCCGCCCGAACCCTCTGGTCCCTGTGCTCCGCCCCCGGGATGTCTGTTTGTACTCCCTGATTCCCTCGCCTCGCCCTCGGGACGTCTGTCTATACTCCCTGATTCCCTCGCCTTGCCCTCGGGATACCCGCCTGTACTCCCTGGCCCCCTAGCTTGGCCCTCAGGCACCCTGTCTGGCCCTGTTCCCTCGGTTCCGCCCTGCCCGTTTGCCCTATCTCTTCCCTGCACCCCCCCCTTCCCTCCGCCTGAGTGGACAAAGTTGGTCTTCAGG